>CAJFCP010024706.1:17006-40465 GCA_904066005.1 Synergus itoensis | reverse complement strand
CAGACGTACCTATAAGTGTCGCTGCTGTACAAAATTTCTTTCAGTGTATATACAATTTCGTAATCATATTCCAGTAACTCCAATGCCCATCTCGCTAACCTTCCTGTAGGGTTCTTTAAATTACTCAACCATTTTAACGCAACGTGATCCGTTATCACTTTAAACTTGTATCCCTCTAGGTAACATCTAAATTTTTTATAGCCCATATGACTGTTAGACACTCTTTTTCTGAGACTGAATACTTCTTTTTTGCGCTGTTTAGAGATCTAATCGCATACGCAATAAAATATCCTGTAAATTATATTTTTATTATTTTTAATCTTATATTTAATCTTTACATTATAAGATAATTTATATTATATTAAATCTATAAAAAATATTTTTTAAATATATTTTATTGATTCAATATCTGTTCAATACATCAGAGCGAAAAGCAAGAAATGTCAAAAAATTGGTTTCAGAGCACGGAATTCTTACGCTAGCGAATCCAAAAAGAGGAAGAACATTGACTCCTGATACTGAAACTTTAGTGAAAAACTTTTATGAACGCGATGACATAAGTCGAATGATCTCCGAATCATCACATACTCACTCCCCATACTTTGTTTCAGTGGGCAAAGAGAAACTGTAAGGAAACCGAAATTTTTTTCAGCAGCAAAGAAAATCATGCCTTAGCCACCGAGGTACTGAAAGCCAGATTTGAAAAAGCTGTTACAATACCAGGTACATTACAGTACCACGCTTTCATTCCCACTCAAGATGGAAAACTTCAACTAAAGAAATTTTCGTTCTCTGAGAAATACGACATCTCAAATGGCAAAAAAGAGAAACCGCAAAAGAGGCCTGCAAAGAAACTAACTGTTCAAACTATCGCCAAAAAATCGAACAGAAAGACACATAATATTAGCATATAATATTACTTAACTGAAAGAACTGGCACTAAAGCGTTGCACACTGATCCTCGGCGTGAGCGCACTAAGGAAGATCGCGCGCCACCCGCCCTATCATGGAATCTTGCTTACGTATCGTTCTATTACTCAAAGACGAATTTATTTGCCACTCTGAAAATTGGGGGTCTTATAGGTAAGAAACTAAGCTTTCTTTTAAAACTATTTTGAAAAAAAAAAGTGTCGAAATTTGATAAAAAGTTAATTTTATTTTTGATTTTCAAAAATTAGGGTTAAATTTTGATGTTTTTCAAAAATCGTTATAACCACCAGAAAGTTTGTGAAAAAATCTATCAAAAACATTTATAGTGAAATTTTGATTAAGGCAATAGGAAAGCCGCGAGCGAGTGGTGCGGCGCGCGGCGGCATGAAATCGTCAAGCGCTTTTCGATTCAAAATTGTGCCAATGATAGATAGATAGATAGATAGATAGATAGATAGATAGATGATAGATATATATTTACTTTCAATTACACATAAACAATACGTATATTAAATCATTCATCATCACACTTTCTTCTTATTTTGCTTGACTATTCTATTTTTTACAATTTTCTGATCCTCTGAAAATATTCTGCATTCCATGTACTCTTCATCTATGGCATTATATTGATGAAATCGGTGCGTACCTTTAATCGTTGCGGCTTGTTCAAATCGAACTTATAATATTTGATTAAGAGTATCATGCTCTTCTACAGAACAAAATCCAAAAACGATTTTCTTGAAGAAATCTTTCGCCCTATCAAATAATGCTTTCGGAGTAGTTATGAAATTGTCAGCATCGTGCTGTAGACTGGATCGGTACGCATGTCTTTTCATGGTACCTCCAACACCATCGCATGCCCCTTTCCCGTGTGAAGTAGCAAAAAAATTCCACTCAGCATCAACTTTAAAATCGACCTGGTGATTACACAAATTTACAAAATTGTATTTGTTTTTGTATTGTGATCCAGCGCCGTCAGAAAAGTAATAAAGTTTCTTGACGTTATTATCGCCAAACTTTTGTTTTAGAAACTCCACCAGCTTACAATTAAAAAGGTGAACTGAACTTGCATCGTGTGTAGTTTTTTCAGAGATAATGACGTAGTTTAAGTGTTTTTTAACCTCATTTTCTCTGTAGTAGACAACGTACGGGTTGAGAGTCGCTTGAGTAT
Source organism: Synergus itoensis (assembly GCA_904066005.1). Lineage (NCBI taxonomy): Eukaryota > Metazoa > Arthropoda > Insecta > Hymenoptera > Cynipidae > Synergus > Synergus itoensis. The sequence continues at coordinate 38,364 of CAJFCP010024706.1, read as the reverse complement.
TTGTCCAGTGGTATGACTGAATAGCATTTTGAACATGAAACGTATAATTTTCGGCGAAATCTAAACACACTACGAATTCTCCAACGTCAGTTGATTCCTTTTTTTTAGTGAAGTACGCTGCTTGAGATTTCGCTAAAAAGTCGTGTTTCAATAACTGAAAATATTACGAAATATAGAAATGATTGTATGTGATTTCATTAATTTCGTTATCATCGAGAAGCATTTTCAATTTTTCAATAGTATGCCTTATTCCCGGACATTTCTCACAAGAATATAAAAAACAATTTGACGTCGATTTTTCGCAAGTTGAATTTTTTATTAAATCGTGATATGTTTTTCAAAAATAGTTCCTTTGTTTTTCAATGCTTGCTTAACCCCGACATTTTCAATTTCATATTCTTGTGAGTTTTGCATACGCACACGTTGTGCGTTCCACTTTTTCCAGCCAAAATGCATTCACGGGGTCACAATTTTCGGAATTTCGTAAGGCATATTTTTGCGTTAGGATGCACTTCTTTGAACTGTTTATAAATATCTTCCAAATTAAATAATAAGAGTTTCTTCTGTGCTTTACATTTCTGGCCATCTTTTACAACAGATATGCAGTCTTTCAATCCTGGCATCATTCTGCTAATGTTGTCAGATAAATAGAACTCGATCACTTCATCTTGTATCGAGATTTTAAGGTTTTTACCCTTCCTTTTCTCAGGCTGTGCCGCAACCCAAGATTTTTCTCTCAAACGTTCAGCTCGAGTAACCATCGATCGTGATACTTGGAACTCTCGACGTATTTTTTTAAAAGACCAAAGAGTTGGAAGTGTAGTCAATACTTGTTGTTCGAAATGCTCCTATCTTTTTTTTAAGTATATACGCTCCTGCGTGTCGACCCATCGGTTGGATTCGTGCGATCTCGCTGATTCGTCCCCGCATCGATCGGGCGAGGCGAGCTAGTGCCAGACTCTCTCAAGCCTTCGCTCCATGCGGAGTTTTTCGTGCTACCGCTTATGTTAAAACCGCAATACCAAAATCAAGTGTAAAAATTTCATGGAATGTGTAATTGAATTCTATGTTTTAGAGCAAAAATAAAGTTTTGGTTACAATTAAAAGAAACCATTTCCCTCTATTCAGTATCCACTTCTCTCCGCATCGAACATGATCCTTCGAGCCGGATCGCTGAAAAGAGAAAACTACGGACATTAAAACTCGCTCTTCGCACATTCCGCGAACATTCTCTGCACAATTGTTGTGCCGTTTAATGCATTTTGTGTCTTTTCCTGCCTGTGACTCGAAGTGAGGTGGTATTGCGTTATAGTGCGTCACACTAAAACAAAATGGCGACCAAGAAAGACACTCCCGTTGTATTCTAAACGGAGAAGAAACGTACGCCACGTTTCGCTACATAAAAATGGCGTCCATTGAGGCCGCACCCACTGCCATCTGAAAAAGAGAAAATATACACCCTACTCGTTACACGCATTAAAATTGAGTTCTGGATATTGCTCAATTTAGAAAAATGGAGGGATTTCCTTATGAACAAATTCACAAGGAACAGGAGTCACTTTTTAATTCCATTGTTGGAATCATCAATCGCCTCATGGCCATGGAAAATCCCCCCACCTCATTGCTCACGGGTCGTCATGCTAACTTGCAAGAATTCTGGGAGAGGTGTAGACGGAATAATACGATTCTATTAGCCAATCAGCCGCCTACTGCTGTCGACAAGGATGGTGATAATCAACCTGAAATTTACGATGCTGCATCTTTTGCTGAAATAGAGGAACGCTATGAGGAAGCGATCGATTACATTCTGGTAAATCTTTCTGCCATTCCAACAGCTGAGAGGATTGAAGGTAAACAGGAAACACCGCAGATTGGTCGACGTCTTAAGTTACCGACAATTACAATTCCTGAGTTTTCTAGTATGTACAGTGAATGGCTCTCGTTTCGCGATTTGTTTTCTTCGCTTATTATTGAAGATAAATCTCTTTCTGACGCAGAACGATTATATTACTTAAAATCAAGTCTCAAAGGAGAAGCATTAGTCGTCGCGCAAAATCAGCCGGGTACTTCAGATAATTTTCAAGCCATTTGGGCAAATTTAGAGAAACGTTACAATAATAATAGATCATTGATTAATGCATATTTAAAACAAATTGTCGAGTTACCTGATGTTTCCTCTGATTGGTTGAATAATTTAAGGAATATGCGAAATGTGATTGTGACAGTGACAACTGCACTGAAAAATCTTAAGCGTCCGATTGGTGAGCGAAATGATTTGTTTGTTTTCATTCTAATTAATAAATTAGATAAAATTTCTCGAGATCAATGGGAATTGTCTCTGGGTGGAGTCACTGACCCCCCTTCTCTTGATCAATTTTGTAAATTTCTTGACTCGCGTATACGTACCCTTGAGGCTATGGTAAATACAAGAAAACGATCGGATGAAAAGAATGTTAGTTTTTCAGCTGCGTCAAAGTAGAAAGTTTACACGTATCAGACTTCTTCAAAATTAAGATGTCCGCTATGCAAAGAAGAGCATAACCTGTATACCTGTTCTAAGTTTAAAGATAAATCCATAGATGAACGTAGTGATTATATTCGTTCCAATTCGCGTTGTTTCAATTGTTTGGGCAAGCATCTACGCCGTGATTGTCAAAGTAAGAAAATTTGTTTAATTTGTAAAAGAAACCACCATTCCCTTTTGCATCGGGAAAATCACATGCCTGCGTCAAAATCAGTACAAAGTCATTCTGCTCAAAGTGAGCTTGAATTAGCATCTAAATTGGTGCATGAAGATTTGGTTTCGACTCATGTAAATGCATCAATAGAAAAACGTCCAGTTGTTTTGTTGGCAACAGCTCGGGTTATTATAAAAGCACCTAACGGTCGTCGTGTTCATGTACGCGCATTACTAGATCAAGGCTCTGAAGCCTCATTTGTTTCTGAAGCTGTTGTACAACTGTTGCGAATTCCTCGCCAAAATCGTGATGTTACTGTCTCCGGAATTGGAGGGAATGTATCCAATAAAGTCTACCAATCCGTTTCTATTATAATTAAGTCATCCAGGTCTTGTGTTACTGCTTTAACGACGCAAGCCCTCGTGCTTCCAAAGTTTACTTCATATGTTCCGTTGGAATTTACCTTTAGAGATATTCCGGAGAACATGCGTGGGTTAGATCTTGCGAACCCGAATCCAGATTCAAGTGATCGCATTGATGTACTTATCGGTGCTGACCTATATGGTCAAAAGCTAATTGACGGTATTTGCCATTCTGAAATAAGAAATCTTACCGGGCAAAATACGATATTCGGATGGATAATTTCCGGTCCTATTAAAAATAGCTCTCTTGTTCAAACACTTCACATCAATGTGCATCATTCTATGGACGTGTCCGTGAATAAAACTCTACGTCAATTCTGGGAGTTGGAAGAAATTCCTAAGACGACTCCGTTAACAAAAAAGGAACTCGAGTGCGAATCACATTTCGCACAGACTCATTCCAGACACTTTAGTGGCCGTTATGTGGTCAGGCTCCCATTTAGTGAATCGCCTACGAAATTAGGGGATTCTTTTGTTATTGCGCTTAACTCCTTGTCACAGTCAGAAAAACGACTCGCCCGGGATAAGGATCTTGCTAGTAAATATCGAGCCTTTCTTAAAGAATACGAATCCCTGGGTCACATGAATCGAATTGGTCCAGTTGGTGCTGATGACCTGTCTAGAGTTTTTATTCCACACCATCCTGTAATTCGTGACAATAGTCAAGCTATGAAATTAAGAGTTGTCTTTAACGCCTCCAGGCCCACCTCTAACCAAGTTTCGATTAATGACTGTTTGCACCAGGGTCCCAAGCTCCAGAATGACATCTCTTCTATTTTGCTTCGATGGCGTCAGCATCAATATGTTTTATGTGCAGATATAGCACATATGTTTCGACAAATAGTGGTTCACCCTGCTGATCGTAAATTCCAGTGCATTCTGTGGCGCGAGAGCCCAGATGATCCCGTTCAGATATTTGAACTGAATACTGTTACCTATGGGATGTCCTCTTCCCCATATCTCGCCATTCGTGTTATTCGGCAACTAGTCGAGGATGAAAAGACTAACTTTCCATTGGCAGCTTCAGTTTTTGCCAATGATACCTATGTGGATGATTTATTTTTCTGAGGAATGGATAAGGACTCCACTATTGCTTTGAGAGATGAGCTCCTTAAATTGGCCTCCGCTGGCGGTCTCCGCCTACGCAAATGGTTCAGCAATTCTACTGATTTACTTTCCGACTTGGATAAGTCAGAACATGGTCTAGCTATAGAACTGTCCTTTGGTGAATACTCAGGATTGAAAGTTCTTGGAATATTGTGGAATCCCTCAGAGGATACCTTTCATTTTCGCCTTCTTGAATTGCCTCATGACAACATAACAAAGCGCTCCTTACTATCTACTGTTGCCAAGTTGTATGACCCTATGGGCTGGCTTTTGCCGACTACTATTATCGCGAAAATTCTATTACAAAAGCTGTGGCTACGAAAGCTGGAGTGGGATCAACCGCTTCCCTCTGATCTTGCTCAGGAGTGGTATGATTTTTGTCATGAACTACCTGCCCTATCACGTCTTTCCATTCCACGATGGATCTCTAGAGGTAAAGACACTGATTCTATTCAGATCCACGGATTTTCTGATGTCTCACGCCTGGCGTATTCAGCTGCCGTCTATATGCGTATTGTTTCAAAAACAGGAAATATTTCTTGTAATCTTCTTATGTCAAAAACAAAGGTTTCACCTATTAAAACTGTAAGTATACACAACTTAGAGTTATGTGCTGCTGCTCTATTCGCCAATCTTCTTCCGTTTGTTATCAATTCTCTAAACTTATTTGATGTATCTATTTTTTATTGGACAGACTCTACAATAGTTCTTCATTAGCTGCAGAAACAACCTGCTATACTACCTGTTTTCGTTGCCAATCGCATTTCTGCTATACAAACCAAGCTACCATCTGCCTTTTAGAATTATGTCCCATCTAAGCGAAATCCAGCTGATTGTGCCTCGCGTGGTCTTTCAGCGAAAGAGTTGCTGGATTTTTCTCTTTGGTGGGAGGGCCCATTTTGGCTTTCCAAATCTTCCGAGACTTGGCCTCGAACAAACCTTGAAGCGCTCGAATCGGAACAAAAAATTATTGTCGTTGCTCATACAGTTGCAACTAAGATTGAAATTGATTGGCAATCTAGTTTACTTGCTCGGCAATCCTCTTGGGCTCGCTTGCTTCATATCACCGCTTATGTTTTGCATGCTGTAAATATATTCAAGCAAAAGGTTATTTTCCCTAGACACTTATCCGCTTCAGAGCTCAATGATTCCTCGCTGTTCTGGATACGTTATGTTCAATCTCGATCGTTTTCTCATTAAATTGCTTCTTTAAACAACGGTGAATCTCTCTCTACTAAGTCTCTTTTGAAAAGGCTTAATCCATTTATCGATTGTAATGAAATTATCCGTCTTGGTGGCCGGTTGCGTCAATCAAAATTATTGGTGTATCAGGAGTCTCCTGCTATTCTGCCGAAGCATGCGATCTCGAGTCTTATATTGGAGCAATTTCATCGCAATCTCCTACACGCCGGAATTCAACTGACTCTTTACATGGCTCGTACCAAGTATTGGATTATTGGAGCTCGCAGTGAAGTTAGGACAATTATCCATTGCTGTATGGTATGCATACGTGACAAAGCTAAAACAGAGACCCAACTCATGGAAGATCTGCCAACTCCTAGAGTAACTCCATCGCGTCCATTTTCACATGTTGGACTGGATTATGCAGGTCCCTACTTCATTCGCTCTAGTTCAGGTCGTGGAATCAAGTCGCACAAGACCTGGATTTCAATTTTTGTATGTTTTATGGTTAAGGCCATACAGCTAGAAATAGTTCATGTTTATTCTACCGCTTCTTTTATCGCAGCGTTTAAACGTTTTACCGCACGACGCGGAATTCCTACGGATATCTACAGCGATAACGGTCCTAATTTTCGTGGAGCTGATAGAGAGCTTTCACAAACCTTCCGGAAATTACAGAGCGATTCAAGTTTAGCTTCTCATTTTGCCTCAGATGGCTCGACTTGGCACTTTATCCCTCCAATCGCTCCACATTTTGGGGGATTGTGGGAGGCGGGAGTTAAAAGCGTCAAATTGCATTTACGGAAGTTTCTATCAAATTCGACGCCTACTGTTGAAGAGTTTGAAACTCTCTTATGTCAAATAGAAAGTTGTTTAAACTCGCGTCCGCTCACTCCTGCCAACGATGATCCGGAGGGTTGTGAGGCTCTTACTCTAGAACACTTTCTATGTGGAACCGCTCTAAAAACTGTACCTACCGAATCTGTTCTTACTGTACGCGAAAACCTCTTGACTCGCTGGCAATTCTATCAAAGAATTTTGGAACACTTTTGGCGTTCATGGTCTCGAGACTATCTTAAATCTTTGCAACAGCGAACCAAGTGGTTTTCTTGCCGCCCTAATATTAAGAATGGAGATCTTGTACTCTTAAGTAATGCTAACCTCACCCCCGCGAAGTGGGAGTTAGCTCGCATAATAAAATGTATTTATGGTCGAGATGGAAAAGTTCGCGTTGTTCATGTAAAAACTGCGCATTCTGAGTTAATTCGCCCCATCTCGCAACTTGTTCGTCTACCTATTTCCAACGATTCATAGTTTTATTTAATAATAACGATTGTATTTTGTTGCGATCCCTTGCCATGCTCGCAAGGTTGCCGGTATGTTCGAAATGCTCCTATCTCTTTTTAAGTATATACGCTCCTGCGTGTCGACCCATCGGGTGGATTCGTGCGATCTCGCTGGTTCGTCCCCGCATCGATCGGGCAAGGCGAGCTAGTGCCCAGACTCTCTCAAGCCTTCGCTCCATGCGGAGTTTTTCGTGCTACCGCTTATGTTAAAACCGCAATACCAAAATCAAGTGTAAAAATTTCATGGAATGTGTAATTGAATTCTATGTTTTAGAGCAAAAATAAAGTTTTGGTTACAATTAAAAGAAACCATTTCCCTCCCTTCAGCATCCACTTCTCTCCGCATCGAACACTTGTATTTTTCCTAATCGAGAATTCTGCTCAAGTAAAGCAGTTTTTATATTGCTTATATATTTCTGAGCTTCGATATCATTCTCATTATTACCAGAATCACCGTTATTTAATAAATTATTTGCAACTTCCATTGCTAGTACTTTTTTTTGTTTTTCTATCAATGGAAGGTTTTTTTTATGGGACATTCGACACCAAGTTCCAGTAACAAACTATTGACTTTTTTAGTTTGCAAAGCATTGTCAACACTTTTACATTCAAAAGTCGAGTCCGCTTTTTCGTTATAATCCTGATCGTTAGAAATTTCGACACTATCTTCCTCGCTATCCTCTTCTCGATCATCGTCGTTGATCACTTTATCATTAATATTGACTGGCTGTTTTCGCGGAGAATCGATTTTCAATACTGGTTCCCTTCCTTTATAGATTGCTCTCTTACAAGAAATACACATATAAAGGCCCTCAAAACTCATAAATCTATCATTTCGCTTTTTTTATAAGAATGAGATTTTTTCGGACACACTTATGTTTTTCTTTATTCAGTGGATTACAACACTCATTAGTACGGCCCATTTTACAAGCAAAATATAACTTACGTAGTTTTAATGCACGAGAGATGCAGCACATCACTTATAGACGGGGAATGCTGTTTACACTTATTAAACAAGATTAAACTCGCGCCGGCAGTCGATCTCGGCTGACGCGTGTGATGTTGCAATTTTTGCAACACACAAGATTCCCGATTTTACGTATTTATTTGAATAAATTAGACAATGGCATTTCGGAGGTCACAGATGCTCCATGACTCGTTCTAATTTACTTTTATTTCTTATATATTAAGGCTGATTCGTTTTGTGTTTCTTTTGTATTATTTTCTCGGAGATCAACATCTGGAACATCATCTTTATTATAAAGGATCATCGATATCCAAGGAGACGTCCAAGGAGATTGATTGATACCTTTCGACTCAAGGATTTTAAATATTGCCGCCAACTCTACTTGTCTGGATGATTCATCTTGCGTTGTCTGCGTTGGATTGTCTTGGCTTGATGAGATGGAAGGATTTCAAATATTGCCGCCAAACTCCATCTACGTTAATTATTGCCAAATCCCTCGTCTTGGTGATACTTCCTGCGTTCTCTGCGTTGCGTCATCATGGCTTGAGAAGGATTCGCGGTCAATCTCCAGCACAGCTAGTGAGACCTCTATAGCCCAGGCCCGAAGTACTATTATTTGAATTATGTCTTTTTTGCAAGAACCATATTATTGCCTGGTGAGCTGAAAGTCATTAATTTAAAGTACTGTCGGAGAGGAAAGACTTCGTTTCATCCATCGATTTATATACTTTTGTATTATTATTGGCAAATAGGCGAGAAATCATACTTGTAGTCTTCCACATTACGCGCCTCATAGTAACTTTTCATCATTCTCTTGTGTAACTTTCCAACCAATCAGAGTCGAGTCCAATCAAAATGGCCGCCTGTCAGAACATACTCATAGAGGCATTCGGCGTCACTCGTTCTCTTTTCGACAGTGATCTCCGAATTGCCAAGTCGCTCTTGCTTTCGTTGCGTTGCCGAGAAGCCTTTGTTTCTCCTGAGAAAATACATTTTGAGAATTCTTCGAGATTGTACAGCGATTCAGCCGGTAAAGTTTTTCGTTTCTTTTGGTGATAAAACCCTCTGTTCACTTGGCTATTGATTGTTGAATTAGGGGAGAGCAAGGCACAGAGGACCGCTTAACGTTCTTTCGGCGATATAATTATAAATAACATGTACTTTTAATTGAAATTTGCTGTACATATTGCAAAAACTATCTACTTTCGATAAACGCTTTGCTTGTATACATTATTATTTTTAATTCAAGTATATAATGACAAATTTAGAAAAAAATTTTTGGACCTCTGTGCCCCAGCCCGCGGGGCACAGAGGACTTTGCCGATCCTCTGTGCTCCGCGTATGTAATTCATATATAAAATATAAATTTTTGCAAGAAAACGTATTTTATTATTAAAAATAATAATAATGGCAGATAAATAATAATAATAATAATGGCAGATGGCCGAAATTGCCATCTGCATGCTATCAATGTTCCAGCTAGGTTCGGTTTGTCTTTTATAGTTCCGCATCATCTAAAATAAAAAATATTTAAATAAATAAAAATATTTCATTAACAGTGAGGATATAAAATTCATAGTCACAATTTGACAGCGGGCCACGTCAGCGCAGCGACACGTCGCGTAGGTCCTGTGTGCCCCACTACTACCTGGTCCTCTGTGCCCCCGCAGTCAATTCATGAACAATCCTAACCTACTTTTAATACATCGAACATTTTGGTAACGAAACTTCGACAAAAAGTAAGCTAAGTGAACACTAACATACATTTAATAAACATTTCAACAATTAAAGCACTTATAAACAAAATGAGAAGGCTACACGTATGAAAGTTTTTTATAAGCTAACCTTGAATTTTCGTTTTTTTTATTTTTTTCCAAAAGCGTTGATTCAAAATGCGTCTCGACTTGAAACAAACTGAAATAGTCACTAAACAATGTAATTACGGCCATTACGAAGAAATGGCACCACAAAATACAATTTTATTGAAGCGAACCCCTGTGCCCCGCCGGTCCTCTGTGCCCTGCTCTCCCCTACTGTCTTTTGAAATAGAATTTTTCCGAATATGTGAACATAGAATTTCTCACATTTGATTTGTGTAAAATATTTTTTTTGTTTCTTGATTATATTTGCTGATTTGATTGAATCTTATTTGCTGATTTCCGATATGTAACTTACCTTGATTTATTACTCATGCTACCGATTTATTGATTTTGTGAATATATTTTATTAATTTAAATTATGGAAATCATGAAATATTAATTTTGACCTTTATTGCTGATGTTTTCCCTAATTATCTAAGGTTGTGAATCCCTTATGTTTGCTGAATTTTGACATAACCCCAAAATTGCGCTTGTGTTAATTTTCATTAATTTCTTTTCATTTATTTGAGTCATGGAGTGTCGTCGAAAAGGGCACTAGTTTAAGTAATCTAGTTTAGGTTCTTTCTTTGTTAATCTAGAAAAAATGCTTAATTTACTTTGATCTTTATGTTTGAGAATTTTACTGAGAACCGATTTGTTTGTTAATGAAACTCTAATTTTTGATTTATGTCGATTCCGATTATTTGAATAAATGCATTGTGAAACTTTTTTTGATATAAATTTATCTGAGTGATTATTTCTTAAAAATAAGAAACCTTTATCGAATTTAAGAGAACCACCCCCTCTATCAAAATGCGTTGAGCCGTGCTAGCCGAAGGTAAAATTCCGGTTCATTAAATTTCAGGAATAACATCTCTCTTATCTTATCTCATATCTTATTTCGCGTTAATTGAATTTGTTGACCAAGAAAGTCCTAATTCAATTCAATAATAATCGGTTGGCCAAGAAAGCCCTGATTATTAATATCTGCTGTTTGATGCACCTCTCTTTTTTTTAATCGGTTGGCCAAGAAAGCCCTGGTTAAATTAAATTCTATAGTTGGTTGGCCAAGAAAGCCCTAACTATTTCTTATTGCTGGATAATTTTGATTTTGTTTTTATTGATCCAAGAAAGATCTGGCGCCCAGGCAAAAATAAAGTTTATCTTATCTTGCAAATCCTGAAATTTAGTGCCGAAGGTATATTAATGTTCTTCCCCAAGAAAACAGTAATATCACACGCGCAACGATGTGTTTCGCCACACAACGGTGAGTTCCGCTAAAAAAATATTTCTCCCGTCATAATTATGGTCAGGTAGTTAAATTTTCTTTCAGATTCTTAAACTTAAATGTTTTGAGCATATTATTCGTAAATCAGAAAATCAATTTCGGCGTGTAGAACATATGCAAAAATGCAATTTTTTATAAAAAAGTTATAATAAAATTGGAAAATAAAATTACTAAATTTTAATTTGTTAGTTAATAAAAAGTACACATATTTATTTATATTTCTGCCAAATTTCATAATATTTCGTTACGTACTTTGCGCGTAATCGATTTTTCAATTAAAAGTGTTCTTTTTTGTTCTAATCTAATTAATTGTTGTAAAAGGTGAAAATTTGAGAAAAATTTTTAGAGCTGTTTTTTTAATTGTGAGTACTATCTTCTCATATAAATGAGTTTTGATTTAATGAAAAAGTGGAAAATGGGGTGCTCACTTGGCGTGTTTTGACTCATATCTAATTCTAATACATAATAACATAATTCTATAACCTAACTTATTACTACTGCATACGACGCAATTCCCTAATCGCTGACCATAAGACAAGTAGTAGAGCAATGGGGATTCTGGCGCACATACCGTCCGAGTAAACTGAGTCGGTAATTTATTTCGGTCGATAAAGTAGATTCCTACTATGCCACTTTGTCGCGTCGTCATTAGATGGCGCCACCATCGCCAATTTATTTGAATTTTCCCGCTAAATGTCCTGTTTTACCGACCGTAAATTTGAATTTTCCCGCTAAATGTCCTGTTTTACAGACCGTGATTTAACTCAGTCGGTAATGTAGTTTAATCGGTAGTGTATTTCAATCGGTAGTGTGACTCAGTTGGTAATGGAGATTCCTGATAAGTGTTGTCCCATGATGACGAGAAATGGCGCCACCATCGCTCATTTATTTGAATTTTTCCCGCCAAGTGTCCTACCTTATCGACCGCGTTCTTCCTAATATATTTGTTAAGCTTAACAGGTATGTATACTTTAATGTAGTTCAATTGATAGTGTAACTCATTGCAGTATGAGTAGTGGGGGTAGCGGACTGGGTATATGAGGTGGCTCGCAAGCCGTGAGAGTCAGTTTTTTTCTGTTTCAGATGCAGCAGAGTCGTCCTGGGTTCTTCGTTCTTTTTAAATTTTCTTTATTTCTGTTTCAGGTTTTTTATTTCTGTTTCAGGTTTTTTATTATGTTTCAGGTTTTATTCTGTTTCAGATTTTTAGCCATACCGAAGGAAAAAACTGTGAGGAAATCTCAACGGCGCAGTCGAAATGAAGAATTCGCTGAGCTGTGTGAGGAATCTACCACTCTCATCCAGATTATAGAGGGAGGGCTGGTATCTACGAGGGTAATGGAGCCTGAAGATAAAACTATCAACGCTTTTCAGTGGTTGAATAAATGTAATGAACATTTAGGTATTTTAAGAAAAGCTTAAAGAGCATTGCATCTGTCTACTTCTGAGAAACAAAGATGTATGAATTTTATACATCAAATTGAATATTTACACTGTCAGTTTGATGTTCTATTGAAGCGAGGTGAGGGTATGCGAAAACCTAATGATAGTGTGAGATGGATAGACAGTGATGTAGCTTTTAATTGTCGTCTGCAAACGGGCGTTATTATAAACATAGATCATAAGAATATTAATGCATTTCTCGATGATGCCTTTGTTTTATTCGAAGAGCGTATAAGAAATTTTCTAAACAGGTATGGTCCGTTGAAAGTTTACACGGTATTTGCTGCAAAATTTAGAAGAGTGTTTAAACATGGTAAAAAAGAGATTGATTTAAAGACTTTTGCCACTGAATCCAAGGAAATTTTTCCTACAACCCTATTAGATGACTGGTATAATAATTAAGTGAAACAACCGACTCTAATTACCGTTGAAGATTTCGAAGAACAAGATTTTGGTTGGAAGTTGCAATGGGTTCATAGATTAGACGTTAATGTAAATAAATAAAACTCAATCCGTGCAAGTTCTTACATAGATTCATCTGCACCTATTAAAAGAAAGAAAGCTTGTATTAATGTACAAAATAGTGATAATCAATGCTTCAAATGAGCAATCCTATCGGCACTGTATCCGACTGAAAAAGATTCACAACGTGTCTCCAAATACATAGAGTATGAAAAAGTACTTGATTTTACAGGAGTTGAGTTTCCTGTAGCACTCACAGATATTCCAAAATTTGAGGTACAGAATGACATTTCTATAAATGTATACGGTCTTCTTGTAAGAAATAATAAGTTCTCTGTTTCTCCTCTATTTCATACATCACAGAAAAGAGAGCGACATTCAATATCTCGAAAAATAATTATATTTTTTTAGTAAAACCAACGCCAAAATATTTTTTATGAAAAGGCAATCACGTGTGCAGCATTTTTGTTTCAAGGGGTTACATCCCTTATTTTTTTGTAATATAAATACATTTTTGTAACACATTTTTTTACAGAAAATTTTTTCAAATCATTAATTTCTATGAAAATGGGGTTATTACAAATAAATATTCAAATTACAGTTGCCGTACTGCAGGGCTTCTGCATAAAATGTCGTTGAAAGGGTAGTTACCTCTAAATTTTATTTTTGTTTACAGAAACTAACTTTGACGTAACTTTTCCGTTTTCTGACAAATATAACTGTAATAAAATAGAACATTGTATACCACTGGCCAAAGTGACTTTTTTATTATTTTTACATTAATGTATATTTTGATGTTTACATGAAAATTCTCAAAATGTCAATTAATTTTCATTATCACACTTTTATACATACTTATGGTTTATATGTAGAACAAAAATGATAATCTTCAAAAAAATGTTTCAAACATAAAGATTTTTGACACCACGAGCACTTTATGATAGCTACATTTTTACAACCACGTATTTCACAATGTGGTTGTGAACCTCCGAAGCCAAATTCAACAGGATTATCAAATTTTTCAGGTTTCTTATCAATATAACCACTGTTACGTCGTAACCTAGAAACGTAAACTACGTGAAACTATCAGCCATAATGCTTTTCATTTTAGGCGCGTTATTTTAAATCTTTTAGAATAGAAGAAAGAGAGAGGGGGGGGGGGGGGGGGGGAGCGATCGGCGTTTGTGTCACGCCGCCCTCCTGCGGTCAATCTTAGTTTTAATTAGTCTAACAACGACAGCGGTACGAGTCTGATCTCGGTCCTTTACCAGTTGTGAGATTCGTTCTCGTTAGAGTGTGAGATTCGTTCTCCTTGGAGTGTGAGATTCTTTCTCGTTGGAGTGTGAGATTCGTTCTCGTTGGAGTTTGAGATTTGTTCTCAGTTCAGTTTGAGATTCGTTCTCGGTGCAGTTTGAGATTCGTTCTCATTCTCGGTCCCGTTTTACAAGTCTTTCAAACTTCATATCACGCGGAGCTCCCGTGCGTAACTTAACCAAAATTTCCGTCTTGCGAACGAGTGCGCGAGTGACACCAACGCCACGCCAACACAGACGTGTAATAGTAATTTTTCTTTAATTGAATTTGATTTTCTTGAATAAAAGGGTTTTTTATGCCTTAACCGGCTTTTTCCCTATAAAAAAGGTGTGTTTATTCATTCAAATCCCTCAAACATTATTTTCAGAGTAAAAAACAAGTGAATAATTTTTAAAACAAATTTAGGAATTAAACTAAGTTGTCGAGCAACCTATGGCAAGGCAATTATGACTTTCGAGTCAAAACATGGTGCTTCCTGTGAGGTATGATCTTCATACCTTCATTTTCCTGAAATTCATAAAAAGTTTTGGTGTTTAAAGTGAATTTGTGTGGTGGTGTCGCTTGTGCGTTCGTGGTGAGTAATATTACCACGGTAATATTTCCGTTCTCGGTAACATGACCACGAGGTAAGCGTCGCCCAGACGCGTCACTGGCGTCCCTCCGCCACGGAGCGGTGAGGGAACTACTTTCGGCGGCCATGCTCATTATTCTACACAGTGCAAGTCGAACGAATGGACGCATCTTCGCCATCTCTCACAAGTTGCTCCCGCAAAGGATCATCTCAGCATCCAGATGATCTTCTTTCGTCTTAAAAGACCAGATAAGTCCTGTGCTTTAATTAAATATATATATTTTTGAGTTTTAGTGTCAATATTCCCCCTAAAATCAAATGTGTTCAATTCAGCGCGTACCGACGCCACGAGGTGACGCCGAGACGCAGTGCGGATGCGCTCTCACGCGTTTTCTTTGAATTCACTTCATTTTTTAATTAAAATTCATTAATTTGTGATTCTGATTTTTCAAATTTTTGAAGAATTTTCCTTCCGAAAAATTCAAACTAGTAAGTTTGTGTCTTACATTTTCAGATCTGTGTCTTACACCTAGAGATCTATGTTCTTTTTCAATTAGAATTTAATGTAGACTACAGATTCATCAGTCTTTAATTACTTTTTATTATTTTTCTTGCATTAAATGTTTTTTTGGTTTGTGATTCAGAGAGAGCGCAATCATCTAGATTACCTATAATAGATTTCACAATCGACGTAGTCGATTGCTATTGTGCGATCTCAGAGAATCGAATTCTTGATCTTATTAACAATTTAAAAAAGTGACAGGTTTCCTAACCTACAAACATTCCCTGCAATCATTGATTTTATATCTATATATGTGCTTCCTTCGTTGGGCTGCGACCACCCGAGGCAACATTGCTAGGAATTTTCTTTTTTTTTATAATTAAACAGAATAGGTAAAGTGGCCGCGATTAAACAAAAACGCATCGCGCAAATCGTTAAAAAGGGGGTTTCTTTAGAAAGAACAATCGCGAATCTCCAAGTGTATCTCGACGGTTCTACGTGTGATCCAGTAGGCGCGCAATTCCGCTTAGATCGAATCACAACGCTTTTTACCGAATATAGCCAACTCAATGACGAATTAACTAATCTTGATCCGGAACATCCGCGACTTGAGGCATTTTTCGAGATCGAATTGAATTATTACGACATCGGAACCTCGGTCAAAAAATTTCAAAGTCCGACGACACCCACTAGTTCAACCTTGAGCAACAGTAACATCACAATCTCGGAAAGGCAGGATCGACCAAGGTTTCCACAAATCGATATTCCGAAATTTAACGGGGAGCATGACAAATGGGTTTCGTGGAAACATAGTTTCGAGGCTTTAGTTCATACGCGTTCGGATCTCAGCAATTAAATCAAACACACGCAATTAACGAACGCTCTTTCCGGCTCGGCTCTTAACAAAATAATAGCTTTTCCTCCGAGTGAAGAAAATTATGAAAAGGCGTGGAAATCTCTTTGTGACGCGTACGATCAAAAACGCATTATAGTAGCTGAACATCTCGATGCTATTTTAGACCTTCCAGTTTTATCTAAGGCAAACGCTGACGATCTCTCATCACTCATTGATAAAACGCGACAACACGTTACCATGCTCAACGAAATCGGGATTGATTTAAACGAACAAATCATCATTAGAATTCTAGAAAGGTGCCTACCACCATCCATTTTAGCTAGATGGCAGGACAAACTTGAAGGGAACAAACTTCCCAATCTTGAAGAATTTTACAAATTTATCCAATCTACTGTTTTTAAAAAGCGATCTTTAGAGAGAGTTGCCTCGAGTGGCCGCGGTGTCGCGGGGAAGCGGGGGGGGGGGGTCAAAAAACCAATCAACCTTTTCCGAAGGTCAGGAAGATGGAGGGAAGGTCATTGGTGACATCGGCTCACACATCGAAGGATCCGGTCTATTGCAAGTGCGGTGGTCGTCATCGCCTTTATCAATATTCGGAATTTGATATGCTCAATCAGGCGGAGGGTTGGAAGGTCGTTAAGGTCAACGGTCTCTGCAAAAATTGTTTAAGTTCGCATAAATCTCGGTGTCCGAGTAAAAGGCGCTGCAAGAAGTGTAATCGCGATCATCATACCGCATTGCATGCCGATAACGCTCCTTTTCCTCACAGATCTGTGGGTTCTAAGAAAGAGGGTAAATCCGAGGTCGTCGAGTCCTCCAAACCGCAAGTTTGACTAGCCGGTCATACTTATGCTTCCGGAATGTTTCCTACTAATTCTTAACTCATGACAACTGCTGTTTTGAAAATTCAGAACAAACAGGGAAATTGTTTCACCGCTAGAGCATTGCTCGATTCATGTTCTACAGTTAACTTAATTACGCAAAAACTTGCAAATTCACTTAATTTGAACAAACACACTTGCTCTATTAGTATAGGTGCTGTAAACGGATTGTGCACAATATCCAACGATTTCATTAAAGCCAGATTTCAATCTATGTACACTAATTTCAAAAGAGAACTTAACTTTTAAATTGTACCACAAATTGCTGATTTAATTCCCGGTGAAACATTTCCTCAAGACTCTTTTGATATCCCAAAAAATCTACAACTTGTAGATCCGCAATTTCATGTTCCTAAGTCAGTTGACATTTTATTGGCAGCTGGCACTACCCTTTCAATGTTATCGATTGGTCAGATAAAATTACATCATCAGAACTCTGAAATCATTTTACAAAAAACGGTTTTAGGTTGGGCAGTAGCGGGAGGTTCAGATTTTTTAAAATCCCCAAAGCAAGGAACGTGCAATCTTGTAAAGCTTGATAAATTAATCGAACGATTTTGGACGATCGAGGACTTCGATCATGAACCTGTCAAATCACGCGATGAGGTTATTAGCGAACAACACTACATTGATCATACTAGTAGAGATGAAACCGGAAGATATGTAGTCCGACTCCCTTTTCGCGATAGCAAATTTCAACTCGGTGAATCGCGTCATCAAGCATTGAAAAGTTTTTATTCGCTCGAAAAGAAATTAGAATCGAATCCTCTATTTAAAGCGGAATATCACAAAGTACTCGAAGAATACATTTCCTTAGGACACATGACCCTTTGCGACGAAATTCAGGACGGGTGTTACCTTCCCCATCATGCGGTAATTAAAACTTCCAGTGAAACCACCAAGGTTCGAGTGGTGTTCGATGCTTCCGCAAAAACATCCACTAACATCTCGCTAAACCAAGTCCTTTTAGTCGGTCCCACCATTCATAACACGATTTTTTGAACAGCTTCTGCGGTTTCGTACCCATACTTACGTGATAACAGCTGACATCGAGAAGATGTACAGGCAGGTCCTAGTTCACCCAGATGATAGAAAATTTCAAAAAATTCTTTGGTATCATGAGAACAAAATTAGAACCTTTCAGTTAAATACAGTTACGTTTGGAACTGCCTGTGCACCTTTCCTAGCAATTCGTACCCTACATCAACTCGCTCGCGATGAAGGACAGGATTTCCCACGCGTAAGTAAGATTCTCGTGCGAGATTTTTACGTCGATGATTTAATTACAGGCGCTAATTCCATCCAGGAAATTCTTGATATCCGTGACGAAATGATAGGATTGATAGGTCGTGGTGGCTTCGCCATCAGACAATGGGCTTCAAATCACCGTTCCGTTCTTGACAACACCAAAAAGAAGATTTTCAATCTAGATTGTATGATTAAGGAGGAGCCTGTTCAAAAAACCCTCCGAATCATTTGGGATTTCAACGCGATATCCTCAAATACACGGTTCGAGCTGTCGATGTTCAGACTACTTCCACCAAAAGAAAGCTTCTATCCGAAACTTCGAAAATCTTCGACCCTCTCGGACTTTTGGGGCCGGTGGGTCTCTACGCCAAGGTCTTGATCCAGGACTGTTGGAAAGCCCAAATCAATTGGGATGAATCACTCCCTCAAAACATCTATTCGAAATGGAAAACATTTTCCGAACAAATTCCCATTCTACAAAATTTCTCGATTCCGCGAAAATTCTTAGGCGAAAATCCCGTAGAGATTGAACTTCATGGTTTCTGCGACGCGTGTCTTCACGGATATGGAGCAAGTCTATGTCCGATCGGTTGAGGGTAACGGTAACATCAAAGTTAGCTTGATTTGTAGCAAATCTCGAGTGGCTCCACTTAGCGGTGTCACTATTCCCAGATTAGAATTATGTGCCGAGTCAATTCTCAAAAAACTTCATGTTGAAGTTAAAGCTCAATTCGAAATCCCTATTAAAAATATCACTTTCTGGTCAGATTCCACCATAGTTCTCTGTTGGTTAAAAAAGGCTCCTCATCTGCTTCGAACTTTTGAATCTAATCGAGTATCGGACATTCAGTCTTTAGGGAACGAAGTCGAATGGAAACACATTAGATCCGAAGACAATCCTGCGGATTCTCTTTCTAGGGGACAACTTCCTAGTGATTTTATCGAAAATAAGTTTTGGCTTTCGGGTCCTGATTGGCTAGGTAAACCTAAAAAAGAATGGCCCATTTCAATCGAAACTTCCGAAAAAAGGCTACCAGAATTAAAAGAGGGTGTCTGTTTATTGAATACATTCACTTGCAACTTTATTTGGGACAAAGTTTCTTCATTTAAACGTCTTACGAAATTAGTAGCTTATTTTATGCGTTGGAAAAATTTAAAATCAGACAGAAGTCGACCACTTTCATGTCAAGAATTGATTGACGCCGAACGTCGATTGATAGCCACGATACAACGCGAAAGATTCCCGGAGGAGATCAAGCTCCTCGCGACAGCTCGAGAAGCGGCTCCCGATGAAGTCACGGTGTCGTATCGAAAACCTACCAAACTCGATGAGTTAAATCTTTTCTTAGACGAGCACGAGCTCATTCGTGTGGGGGGTCGATTAAAAAAATCACAGTTGATTTACAACCAAAGACATCCTCTCTTATTACCTGCAAAGCATCCCATTATTGATCTTATCATATGAGAAGTCCACGAGGACAATAAGCACGCGGGCATCCAATCGACTCATTATGCATCAAGGGAAAAGTTTTGGATTTTAAACGGAAAAAATCAGGTTAGGAAAATAATTCATCACTGCGTCGAATGCATTAGACAAAAACCTAAATTGATGCAAACTCAAATGGCGGTTCTACCTGAGGTTAGGGTGACTGAAGCTCCGGCCTTCAGCTGCACCGGTGTAGATTTTTTCGGTCCCATTCTCATCAAAGAAAAGAAAGATCGCAATAGAAGTTTCCTTAAAACCTACGGTTGTGTTTTCGTTTGTATGGTTTCAAAAGCGGTACATATCGAGGTTGCGACCGATCTCTCAACAGAGGGTTTTTAGCTGCTTTTCGCCGTTTCATTAGCCGAAGAGGTGTCCCGGAGCATGTGTATTCGGACAACAGTACTAACTTCGTAGGTGCGAACAAAGAGCTGCGCGAGATTTACGATCTTCACGACACAGCTGAATTTAAATAAACGATAGGATTTTTTGCGACTTCCAAAAGAATCGAATGGCATTTTAATCCTCCTCTTTCCCCACATTTCGGTGGTCTTTGGGAAGCGGCGGTAAAGAGGTTCAAACATCATTTGAAACGCGTCTTGAAAGATCATAGACTCACTTACGAACAACTTAACACCTTATTAATCGAGATAGAAGCAATCTTAAATTCTCGTCCTATGTACACTCTTTCCGCTGATCCCAATGATCCCTTGGCCATAACGCTAACACATCTGCTCATTGGTCGACATTTCAATTTTCTACCTGAAAAAACGTTTGTTTCAGTTCCTGACAACATACTGTCGACTTTCAACTTCATTACCAAAGCCCGAAAAGATTTTTGGAAAACCTGGCACAAGGAGTTTTTAACCCAATTACAAACTCGCCAAAAATGGCAAAACCAAAAGGATGAACTCAAAATCGGCTCTGTTGTCATCCTGATGGAGGACAACCTAGGTTGTGCTCGCTGGCCTCTGGGTGTCATCATCGAGTTGTTTCCTGGGAGCGACAACATCGTGAGAGTGGCATCCGTCAAGACTGCGACCGGCGTTTACAAACGCAACATCACCCAGCTTTGTCGTTTGCCAACCGAATCAACTAACACAGTTCAAGGAAATCTTTGTAAATATTGTACATAGCTTTTGTTACTGCGTTTCATCCAGATCTAATTGATCTCATCTTATTTATTCATAGCTTTACGAAATGTAAAATACGTATGTGTGTGTTGTAACAAAGTTACCAAAGTATTAGAATAGTCACTCCAAAGGAAACTTATTTTAATTTTGTTGATTTCAATTCAAAGTTTATCATATGTCCGTTGATAGATATTCGAAAAAATTTTATTTTTGATTATTTAGTCATAGCTAACTCTGCTTCATGCTTAAAATCAAACTTTCGCAGCTTAGGCCGGGAGTATGTTACGTCGTAACCTAGAAACGTAAACTACGTGAAACTATCAGCCATAATGCTTTTCATTTTAGGCGCGTTATTTTAAATCTTTTACAATAGAAGATAGAGATGGGGAGGAGGGGAGAGAGAGAGAGAGGGGGGGGGCGATCGGCGTTTGTGTCACGCCGCCCTCCTGCGGTCAATCTTAGTTTTAATTAGTCTAACAACGACAGCGGTACGAGTCTGATCTCGGTCCTTTACCAGTTGTGAGATTCGTTCTCGTTAGAGTGTGAGATTCGTTCTCCTTGGAGTGTGAGATTCTTTCTCGTTGGAGTGTGAGATTCGTTCTCGTTGGAGTTTGAGATT
>CAJFCP010024704.1:0-14959 GCA_904066005.1 Synergus itoensis | reverse complement strand
CGAACACACACACACACACACACACACACACACACACACACACACACACACACACACACACACACTGAAAATTTTTGAAACTACTTTTTTTTTTAATTTACAAATTCTATGCACGGATGTTCGTAGAACTCAGAGTCGAACAATTTTTCCTAATGAATTTTTTCGATAAAAAAAAAAATTGAAAGACATAACATTTTGAAAATTCAAAAAACTGAAAGAAAACTTAAATTAGAAGCCAAACAACGCACGATATGAAAAAAAGTCTAAAGATGAAAAATGTTTCTTTTTGAACGCCCTATAGGATTGACATAACAACTTTTTGAATTTCCTTAAAAAATCGAAAATTCAAATTTTGAGCCAAATAACGCAAGATGCAGAGGAAATAATAAGAAACACAATTGTTGGTCTTAAAAAGATCTACAAGTTCTCCTTTGACCATTTTTCAATGGGATGAGTAGTTTTCGTTTTAATCATGGTTTTTAAATTTCTTTCTAATTCTTTTTGATTGAATAAACAATTTGATAAAAAATAATATGACAATACGTTTGTATACCTAGTTATTTTTTACATTCTTATGAAAGAATTACATGTAATCATTTAAAATTAATCATCAAAAATTTTGTATCAAATATCGAGCGCGAAGCGCGAGTGCCCTGATGAGAATGTGTTCCTTAAGGTCGATAGAACCTTAAGTAAGTTAGTTTTCGTTTGCATTTTAAGTTGTAGTAACTTAAATAAAAAACACATAGGCAGAAGCAGCCCGAAGGGCGCAACATGTAGCGCGAAGCGCCACGTGTGATCGAAAATGTGAATGAAAATGAAAATTTCTTTGTTTCAAAATTTTTTTTTTTTTTCACGAATTTGAAGCTATGTTTATATTTCTATTTTATTAATTTATTATGAACCGCGCGTTCTGCGCGCGAATAATTTCTATTTCTTTTTTTGTACACCTTTTGCTAAAAAAAATAATAATTTTTACTTTGACATCTCTTTTGGCATGTTTTGTAAGTCTTGAAACCTATTGCAATCTTTTATGTTTCTTCCGATTTCTCAAAATCGTTGAAAGTCAAAAAGTTAATATTTCGAAATATTGAAATTAATGATATAAAATAGTATATTATGTGCCAAGGGAGAGAAATAGGGGTTTTCTGTCGAGTACCATGTTTGTAACACGATTCGTAGGTCGAAAGCATGATTAAATGTCAATATTCTCCGCTAGACGCAGCACCGTTCGAATTTTTTTTCTCTCTTTTGAGTTTTTTTTCCCTGTTCTGAGATTTTTTTTCTTTTTTAAACGTTTTTTCCCCTGATGTTGATGTTTTCAGACCGGAGAGCAAAGCAGGGAAAAAAACTCTCAGAAGGGAAAAAAAAACTCTAAACGTGCTGCCTCTAGCGGAGAATATTGACACTTCGTCACGGTTAACATCTTAGCCATTATATAACCTCTAAGAAAGTTATTTTCAAACCATTATCTTTTTTTAATTTTAGAATATTGGTTTGTTTTTTTCTGAATCGGGGGGCTTCGCCTCTGCACACCATCAGAGCTCCGCGCTGGACTCGTCTTTTGCTCACACAATCTTGCATTAACCTACTTTGCTACAAAGAAATCGAAAACTATAGCATATTTTGGACATTTGTTCAAGAAAATAGCATATGTACCTTGGGAGGGAGGCATTATTATCTCACACAACGTTTGCAGCACTCGTCTTCGGGACGAGTGATGCATAATATACTATATATTATTACACAAAATCATATGGAGCTACATACCTTGAACTGGATATGGCATTGTCGCATATGGATTGTACGTCGTGGGCATTGGAGGTGGTATGTATGCCGGATACGGAGTAGCGTTGGGATTGTGTGGAATAGGCATTTGACCTTGAAACTGCAAAGGATATGGCAGTTGGGAACCAGAGCCCGAGCTTGACTGAGGTTGTGACTGTCCTACAATCATAAATTGGATACATCAGCATTATTAATAAATACAATATAAACAAGCTTTGAATTCGATCTCGGGTGTTTTTCATTTAACTGAATTTATATTTTTGTGTTCTCTTTTGTTGAGCACTTTGCTTCCTCATTATGATGAAGTTGCAAATGCATTTTCTACCTCATAGAGGAAGCATTAACGATTTTTTATATACACTGACCCTTCGAAAGTTGGCCCTTCTTTAGTTGGTCATTTTCACGCTTGGCTGATTCTGCGTCCCCCCCGAGCGTCCCTTGACTAGAGTTTTAAAGAAGTAATATTACGATGGTAACGGTAATATAAACGGTAATGTTACGGTAATATTACCGGCTCAATGTTACTTTAATCGATTTTCGGTAATTTTCATTATTTCATTGTAAACAATATAATAAATACAATACAATTTTTTGAAATTATGCCTCTTTGATATGAAAAATCATTTTAAGCATTAATTCATGCAATAAGGTATTCTTTTCATATGAAATACATAATTTATTACGTAAAAATGTGTAATAACATAACCTATTCGATGCGTATACAGGGTGTCCCACCACCTATGAACGTGCCGATACTGGGTGATAAAGGACAAAAAAAGAAACTGAAAAGTCCTCTGGCAAAATTTGATCTGGGTCTTAGTTTGGGCACAATAAAGCTTCAAAGTTGGGCATAATGAACCAATCAGAAGCGAGATTTAGCAACCACTTCTCGCTTCTGATTGGTTCATTATGCTCAACTTTGAAGCTTTACTGTGCCCAAAGTAAGGCCCAAATCAAATTTTGCCAGAGGACTTTTCTGTTTCTTTTTTTGTCCTCTTTCACCTATAGTAGTACCGGCACGTTCATAGGTGGTGGGACACCCTGGCAGAACCCTGATTGTTGATAAATTCTCGGTAATTTCTTTTATCCTTTTCTTTTTCAAGCCTTCATCTCTAGGAAAGAAAAGAACAACAAATAAATTAGCCAGAATTTAGGAACACTCAAGAAGTCTAATATGTATTTTGTTTTCGCTAAAATCGTAACATATTTCAATTCCGCATTTGCATTGATACAGAAGTGATTTTGAAAATTTCGTCGTTTATGGGAGATTTCGTGGTTTATTACGAAGACAGTTTTGTAAGATTTTTGTAATATTTTTAATTTTTGTTGCGAATGATCTAAAACTTAAACTTACAGGTTATGTTACTTTGTTTGTAGTTTTGAATTTTTACGTATAATGTTATTTTACAAATAATGGATAATTATCGAGAATAATTGTCATTTAGTCCAATTAATAATTTTTTTTAATGTATAATTTCAGAAAAGAATTTCATAAGTTATTTTTTTTTCAAATTCATAGGTTTCATAGAAATCGACATGTAAGATATTTTTAACACTTTGCAGATAAATTAGCTCTAATTTTATTTTTTCAAAATATTATGTTAATCAAATTTTGAGAAAATATATTATTTATTCTTGTTTCGCAGCGTATTAAATTATGAAATTATTCCATAAAGTAAATTTATGTATTTAAACTATAAATTAATTCTTATAAATTATTAAAAGTATTTAAAAAAGTTAAATTCTCAATAAGTTCTCATTTTTGGTTATATTCGCGGTAATATTCGCGGAAATATTACCCGATTTTAAATTCTCGAGAATTTTAAAACTCTACCCTTGACAGTCTACACTGAAGTGCCGGCGCTCGAAGTGACCTCGAAGTGACCTCGAAGTCGGTGCCGTACTGCTCGCTCGTCCTATTTTAATCGCTTTCGCTAGTTGTCCAATTAGACCCGAGACTGGACAACTTAAGAAGGGTCAGTGTATTAAAAAATATATAAGTTTTATTTGCACAATTAATATCTGAAAACTGGCAGAAAGATATGTTATATAAATTATATATAAAATAAAGTTATATAAATTAATTTTTTTTTAATGAGTTTTCTTTTAGATCTCGAGGATAAATCGCCATTCTCAACGATAAAAATTAGTAGGTTAAATGAAATATGATACACATACCTCCGTGATGAGATGGTATATTAGGTGTAACGGCAGGTCCTGTTTGTCCCAAGTTAGTTGTTAAGTCCTTAAATAGTTCCTCCTTCTCTGTTCTACGAGCAAAGCAGAAGTCGGATATCTTGTTTTGGAAAACCACCAAGAGCTGTAACGAATTCAATTCATGTGAATCTTAATTTTAAAGAGAATTAAATATATTCTGGCAGTTTCGCACCAATGGCAATTTCGCAATATCTTACCTGTGTTAAATCGTTGTAAAATTTCGCACCTTCACTCAAATTATTTTTCAATTCTTTGAATGCATCATAAGCTGCAGCTAGTTTACAAAGCATTTCTTCTCGAGCAGTTCCACTACCCGATTGCTCTTTCGTGAATTCAGCGTGTTGAACCTATTGCAAGAAGAATCAAAATAAAAATTAAATTTAAACCGTTTATATTAAAAAAAATCAAATTAAAAAAATTAAATTAAAATCTGTACAATTTCTTAGAACTTTCTACTAGATATTTTGTCGCGCTCAACAAAAGACGTCTGTTTTCCTCCCTTGATGCATAATATATTATTTTTTTAAACTGACCTTCTAGCGACTTTTATTTATTATTTTTAAAACCCGAGAAAAATCGGAGTACAGTATTTTACTATAAAAAACAAAATCTATATAAAATTGTGCTCCGCAGAGAAATCACAAACAAATCGTGTAATTTTATCAGAAACAGCATGCTTAAGAAAAATTGACCTTGAGCAATCTCTAAATATTTTGTTTTAATTTAAAAAAAAACCCGCGGTTATTTTCTCTTTAAAAGAAATGGTTTGTAAAGGTGTAAGAGTAATTTTAAAATAAAACTAAAAATCCTTTTAATCCTAGTATTGAATCTAATTACATACTTGAATCATGCTGATTAATTCTTCTTGTCTTGCCGCACTTTCTCGAACTTGCTTCTGCAGTGGACCGTAACATTTGCCAATATGTTCCACAGTCAAATTAGGCTCATCAATGACTCCATCTTTGGCCAGTGCCGCTAAAAATACTGATTTCATATCTGTAGTAGCGGATTTGAATTCGCTTTCAATGACATCTCGTTCCGCCTTCAAAGTTTCAACCTAAAAATAATGTTTTATTATCATTTAGGATACCACACTTATTGCATCTACTATTTGGATTTTTTAAAACTCTGCACCTCTTTTAAAGTTTTAATCATAACTTTAGTACTTTTAACAACAGATTTAGGATTTACAGATTGATTTAATTTGGATGATAGTGAATTCAAAACCTTGAATTTGGGACATTTTCAAATAAATAATATCTTTCAATTTAAAGATTCAGACAAATATTCACTTCATTAAAAATATTCATTTCAAACGCTAGTAATTTGAAAATTGCTTAATATATGGAGTTTAGATTGATGAATTATTATTATTACATTGTTTATTTAAAATTGTGTAATTCTTAAATCTTTCTGTTTCAAATTATTTTAAATTAGATAACGTGCAATTGATAGTCTTCAAATTTCAAGCAATTTTCAATTGTATGAAACTTACACAGTTTTGAATATTTTATTTTGAAACACTGTCCGATTTTGAATGCCTTTAATTTGAATTTATACGAGAACTTCTAAAGAAGTTCTACTCGTAGAACTTAATATTTTTCCAAATTATAGTAAGTTGCATTTAAGCATTTTTTTTGATAACTTACGTCTTCCATTAACTTCCGTAACTCTCTAACAACGCTGCTTTCTTGGACTGCAGAACCAGCAGGAATACGTCTCGTCAATTCATACTCTTCCATACTAAGAATCTCCATTCCTTGGCGATTACTTTCAAACTTCTCTCGGATGACCTGTTGCAAAAAATAAAACCTTTAAATTTTATGAAATTCCTCCACCCTTGCATTCCTTTCAAATTCTTTAAAACACCTTGAAAACTCACAAAGTAGCTTGAAAACCTATCAAATCTTTAAAAATTCTGACATCCTAAAAATTATTCAAAATATTTAAAATCTCACAAAATATTATAAAATTTTTCAATTCATAGAAATTTATTAGGTATTTCAATGTTTTTTAATTAAAAGTATTTCTTACCTATCCCCACCTATCTCTTTTTATCTCCATCTAAATCTACATCCACGCCTATCTCTTTCAATGACCACTTTTTTCTCTTTCAATTCTTTGTCTATCGCCGTTTATCTCTTTATCTCTCCTTGTCAATCACCGTTTGCTTCTATCTCTTTCAATCCTGACTTCTTTATCGCTTTCTATCTTTTGTCTAGATCTTTCTATCTCCTTGTAAATTACAGTAAACTATTATCTCTTTCAATTCCCACTTTTCTATTCCTTCCTATCTCTCGCCTATTCTTGTACATCCCTTTCTATCTCCTTGTTAATCAAAATTGCTCTTATTATTTCTTTCAATCCTTACTTGTATATCCCTTTTTATCTCCCGTTTATTCCTTTCTATCTCTTTCTATTTCTCTCATGCCCAGTGGCTTAGGATCTTATCTCTGTTGTTTACATATCATAGACATGGAATCTATCTTTGCTAACACCTCTGGCAATTTGGCATACAATATACTATACATACTATCGGTTAAAAAATGATAGGTCCACCTGGTATTCTCTAAATATCTTAAGCAAAAAAAATCGCACAATGATGGGACTGATAGGACATCAAAGAGTATAGTCTTGGCAATAGAACAAGCTTATTTTTGTTTCATAAAGATAATTAGAAAAAATTTGGTAGCATAAAATACGGAAAAAAATACGAATTTTCGACGTATTTTTTTCATGACCAACTTTGAAGGACTGCCATTTCCTCAAAAATGAAAAGCTTTGTTTGAAAAAAATTAGGCAAATACATTGATCATTTAGAAACTCCAAACTGTCTGAATTTTTAAAAAATGTTGAAAATTGCCTGAACAATGTTAAAAAATAAAAAAATAGTCTATCTCAGCCAAGAAAAGTCCTACAAAAATGAGACTTGCCTTAAAAAATCATAAAAAAATCACTTATCCGTAATTTTTTAAAAAACATCATTTAAATTTGTTAATTTTTAAGTAATAACGAAAAATAGTCAGCGTTTTTTCTGTTAGTATTTTTGCTACTGTATCTATACACGGAAAAAATTTGTCGCTTAAAAAGTCATCGACTTTGTGTAATACTCGTGGATATGTCAGAAAGTCGATTAAATTTTATGAAACTCATTATTCAAGAACATAATAGATAATCGTCTAAAATATATACAAAAGTTGAGAAAAATTTAAAACGTAAATTCGAAAGTTTAAGTGACAGTCGCAGAAAATTTAAAACACTACTGTGGGTTTTATCAAACAGATTTTATATTCTCTAAGCCAGTTGTCGAAATTTTAAGCGACAGTCGAAGAAAATGTTGAATAGTGTAAAAAGGAAAATATTATTTTCTGCAATATGATCCTGCACTTATAGTTAATTATTTTTCACTTTTACATTACTTATACATATAACCTAACATGAACTTACTATTACATTTAACACTGTACACTACAGATACGCAATTTTTATAAACACTTCGCAGCACCGAGAATCGAACGCTCGCCATCCTAAACCTAATTCTAATCGCACGCCTTAACCCGCATACCCAACATACCTCGTGGAGACTTTTGTGAAATATTTGGTTCACATTCTGCATTTGGAAGCAGTACTGACTTTATTCTTTAATTCTGACACCCTGAGTCAAAAGTTTCTTTATGTTTTCAATATAATTTTCAAAAACCCTCAGTTTTATAATATTTAGTTACATACAAGACAAAATAGATAAAATAAAAACAAACAACACGAAACCTAACCAAAATTATCACAACAGCAGAAATCCGAGCGAGACCGCATTGCGCGATGCTACGAATTACGTTTCTGCGCATCATTTTCTGCGACTGTCGAGAAAATTTTAGAAGACAGGATTATTAATTCTTAGAAAAGATCGCTCAGTGTTTTAAATACTTTGTTATAATAAATACGCGACTTATTTTCTTCGACTCTGTTTCTTAAAAGTTATTCGACTTTTTTATACTATTTCCTAAAAGTCATTGAAACTTTTCAAGACTTTCTCCGATTTTATTTTCTGTCCACGAATCTTCGAATAGTCTCTTAAAGTTTAAGCGACAAATTTTTTCCGTGTAGACAGCGACAATGACTCGCTGAGGAGAGTGAAATCGACACTGGGTCCACAGCAAGGGGTCTAGTTTTTTCGAGCGTTCGAGGTCGCTCAAGTGATTTATAGTTTTCAGTTTTACGACTTTTGTATCAATTAAAATTTGAGTTTTTGCATTTTGCAAAGTTTTCAATTAATTTTTATTAATTTGAAATCATTTGATTTTTAGCTTTACAACAAATTTTGAATGGAAAAAATCGAACGACTTTTGCGTTTAATAATATAATCCTATTATAAAAAGAACATGCATTTCAGCTAACTTCATAGCGTTACCTTACTGCTCACTTCATGCGTAACCACTGGTTACGCATGAAGTGAGCAGTAAGCCTAATGACGTAAGCGTACTAACCTCAAAATATTTCAAATACGAAACACGCGCGCTCAAGCGCGCGATCGGGCTCGTTACATTAAATAGCATAAAATTGTTTTTACCACAAAATTTTCAATTAATTTTGATTAATTTGAAACTTTTTGACTTTTAGCTTTACAACAAATTTTGAATGGAAAAAATCGAACAACTTTTGCTGTTAATACTATACTTACTCTCTAATTACATTAAATAACATAAAAATTTTATATTATATATTATACAGGGTGTTTCTCGAGTTATCTGCCAACGTGAAACTACAAATACTAGAGCAAAAACTAAGTCGAAAACTCCCATAACAAAATGTTGAAAAATGCGTAGTTTTCAAACTACAGAGCAAAAAAGTTAACCAATCAGAAGTACAAAACTAGTTCTCACACATTTAACGCGTGGGTCACGGATACTAGATGGTCTAAATCTTGCTTCTGATTGGTCAACTTTGTTGCTCTGTAGTTTGAAAACTACGCATTTTTCAACATTTTGTTATGGGAGTTTTCGACTTAGTTTTTGCTCTAGTATTTGTAGTTTCACGTTGGCAGATAACTCGAGAAACACCCTGTATAATATATAATATAAAATTTTTATGTTATTTAATGTAATTAGAGAGTAAGTATAGTATTAACAGCAAAAGTTGTTCGATTTTTTCCATTCAAAAGTTGTAAAGCTAAAAGTCAAAAAGTTTCAAATTAATCAAAATTAATTGAAAATTTTGTGGTAAAAACAATTTTATGCTATTTAATGTAATTATATTATTAAACGCAAAGGTCGTTCGATTTTTTCCATTAAAAATTTATTGTAAAGCTAAAAATCAAAAGATTTCAAATTAATAAAAATTAATTGAAAATTTTGCGAAATGCAAAAACTCAAATTTTAATTGATACAAAAGTCGTAAAACTGAAAACTATAAATCACTTGAGCGACCTCGAACGCTCGAAAAAACTGGACCCCTCGCTGCGGACCCAGTGTCGATTTCACTCTCCTCAGCGAGTCATTGTCGCTGTCTACAAATACAGTAGCAAAAATACTAACAGAAAAAACGCTGACTATTTTTCGTTATTACTTAAAAATTAACAAATTCAAATGTTTTTTAAAAATTTACGGATAAGTGATTTTTTTATGATTTTTTAAGGCAAGTCTCATTTTTGTAGGACTTTCCTTGGCTGAAATAGACTATTTTTTATTTTTTAACATTGTTCAGGCAATTTTCAACATTTTTTAAAAATTCAAACAGTTTGAAGTTTCTAAATGATCAATGTATTTGCCTAATTTTTTTCAAACAAAGCTTTTCATTTTTGAGGAAATGGCAGTCCTTCAAAGTTGGTCATGAAAAAAATACGTCGAAAATTCGTATTTTTTTCCGTATTTTATGCTACCAAATTTTTTCTAATTATCTTTATGAAACGAAAATAAGCTTGTTCTATTGCCAAGACTATACTCTTTGATGTTCTATTAGTCCCATCATTGTGCGATTTTTTTTTGCTTAAGATATTTAGAGAATACCAGGTGGACCTATCATTTTTTAACCGATAGTAGGTATGGAGGGGGAATGGTCGTCGTCTCCGCAGAGCTTATTATCTTGTTTTAGGGTACGCGAGTCTACCCTGTTATTACAAGTAAAAAGATAGAAAAGGATTGACATTTTTTGATAGAAAAGGATAGAGATTTTCTATCCATCCCAAGTGTACACTTTGAATCCATCAAATCTTTTTCTATCTTTGTGTGTATCCATTGTTTTCACTAGGTTCTATTATATCTTTTCCTATCTCTCTTTCTATCCTATCCAAAAAATTAATTTTCAAATTTTTAAAATGCATAATAATATTTTAAATACACTATTTTGTACAAAAATATTATTCTAATTTTACCGCTACCACATGTAATACTGAAAAATCCGCATCTATGGGGACGCGAACCCATCACTGATCACGCTAATGAAAAAAAGAACTTTATCCCTTGTTTAACCAACTCTATAATCTTCTTCAATCTATTTGTTAAATCTGTAACTTATATCTTCAATCTCCTCATTTATTTCTCGTCTATCCATCTCTATCCCTTTCAATTTCTTTGTCAGTATATTCACTAAACTATCTCTATCAGATCCCTTTTGTTTCTAACTTATCATATTCCTTCTTTAGTACGTCTTTTTATTTTTTATTTTTTGCATCACTAAGTATGTTTCTATTCTTTTAATCCGCTCTTCTTTACCTCATAGATATTACTTATAATCGCAGTTATAAGGGACGTTCTTTTACAAACCGTACAGATTTGGACGAAAATTAACCGACACATTTTTGATTCAACTAAAACTTTTTTTACGCGTTCTTTATCGAAAAAGAAAAGATACGTATTCGAAGATTTTTTTTTTTCAATTTTTTGGAAAATAAGAAGGCTCGAAAATTTGATAACTTGGTGATTTTTGACTTAAAGACTGTTTTTTTAAAATTCATAACTCCGGTTCTATTTGAGCTAGAGACTTTATTTTTTTTTTAATTTTAAAAGTAAACGAACGAGCTTTAATAAAAAAAATACTTTCAAAAATATTATTGACAAATTCAAATTGTTATAAACAATTGAAATGTTTAAATCGATTTTTAACAATTTCCCCACCCATGAATCAAGTTTTTAGTATTTTTATCGTATTCTACGTCAAATTTCCTTTCGAAAACGCTTTTTTAATTAATGGACAAATAATTAGTAAGTTTCATGATTTTTAGATTTTAAAATAAATTCAAATTGCGACAACAGCGTTGAAATGATTAGGCAGATATAAATAGAAAAATATACATGGTACAAAAAGATTGAAATAATTGCACAAGGACAGATATGGATAATAACAAATGCCCTTAAAATGAAACGATTAAATTCTGGGTATACATTTTGAAATCTTCGTTTTACGCTAAAAGTATTCAAAGTAAACATTTTTTTGCTCTCTAGAAATACTTCTGTAACAAAACGTTGAACGAATGGAAAGTCATAATACTTAAACAATTTGTCATTACCTCATATTAACTTAAGTTAGTATGAGAACAAGAAGGGAGAAAATTGTACATTTTAATTTCCCATAGTTTTCTTCGTTAAGGAAGTTCTACCGGTACATAGCTAGTCAGAACAAAAAATTTCGTGAATTTGACTCACGTGGTAGTTGATGTGGCAACACCGCCTCGCTTTTTTTAGTGTGAGTGTACGTAGACGCACACATACATCTTTAACCTACTAACGTATACACGGGTGCGGTGTTGCCAAGCCTACTCAATATCATGGTTTTTGTAACATTTATTTACATTTTCATTGATTTACAAATACCCTTCTAACAATATTATAAACTAAAAATGTTTTTTTATATATTTTTCTCACTATTATAAAAGATTTCATCGATATTTAACCGTTAATAAATGTGTAGTGGGTAATTGAATGCAATGAAAATGTAGTTTTCCATAAGAGTACATGTTAAATGACGGAAAATATTTATTAAAATATCTTAGCTTCTAGGTACCCCGGAATCTTAAAAATTTGACTGATTATTTTTTATGCATTTAACTTATGTTAAATGCATAAAACTTATTTAACTTATGTTAAATGCATTTAACTTATGTTAACTTTATGTTACAAGTTTCATCCTTTTCTGACCGTTAATTCGTTTTACGGTAGAACCTCCTTAAGCCATTTATTGCTCACCCTATTCATCCCAAATTGCGGGAATTATCCAAAATATCCAGCTGGGAGTAATGTATTCTAATACCTAAACCTTTTGAAAATTTTACTTTACTTGAAAGAGAAAAATACTTATAAACATATCTCAAACATTTATACAGCTCCTCCCAATTTTCTCCCTTTCTTAAAGTCTCGGTCTGGCTATTGGACGAATTTTGACCGCCCAGGTCCCACAAAATTTCCACAGGGGTACTTAGACTGCTTAAGCACAGTTCTCATTTGAGTTGAACAAGTGCAGGACGTACAAGTACAACATTTATTCGTTGAGTGAATTTTCTTTTTTGGGAGATTTGTGTGTTTCTTCTAGAAAAAATGTCGGTTCCAGAAAAAATGTCGTTGCCACGAATTGACGTAAGGAAACTTGCAGTCAAGAGAAACGACTCATTATTTAAAACGTTAATGAAGAATAGTCTTCAAAAAAAACATCAATTGCTTTTTGAAAATATTCTAAATGAAGCAATTCTCAAGCTGCCAGATCTGCAAGCTTCTTTGGAAGAGCTGGATCTAAAGCTGACGAAAGAAAAAGAAAAAAAAGAGAAAGCCGTGACCACCTCATCAAAAAAGTGAGTACTGAATTAATTTTTGCCTTCTCTAAAAAAAAGTGGTGTAATGAAAGGTTTTTAATGAAATTTGTGGTTTTCAATGGGAAACGGATTCCTTTAGGGAAAAATCACTAAGGCTTGCTTGAAACTAACAAATACCACCAATTTGAGGATACGTTTGGTTTTCAATGGGAAATGGATTCCTTTACGGAAAAGTCACTAAGTCTTGCCTAACACTAACGAACACCAACGTTTTGAGGTCAAGTTCGGGTTTTTCAGCAGGAAACGGTTTTCTTTACGGAAAAAACCACTAAGTTTTGCCCAAAACTAACTAATACCACAAATTTAAGGTTATGTTTATGGTTTTCAACGGGTAGCGGATTCCTTTACGGAAAAATCACTAAGTCTTGCCTAAAACTAACTAATACTACCAAATTGTTCTTGTCTATCTTTTTCTATCCCTTCGTTAATCTTAATTCATTCCTATCTCTTTCAATCCTCACTTCTGTATTCCTTCCTATTTCTCGTCTATACTTTTCTATCTTTCTGTCAATCTCAATTAGCTCCCATCCACAATCCCCACTCCTATATTCCCTTCTACCTCTCCTCCTTCTATCTCCTTTCCCATTTCAATTTGCTCCTATCTCTTTGAATTCTCACATCTATATTCCACATTCTATCTCTCGCCTATCCTCGTATATTTCTTTTTATCTCTTTGTCAACTGCCGTTCTCTCGTATGTCTTTCAATCCCCACTAACCTATCTCTTTCTATCTCTGTATATACCTGTCAATATTAATTCGCTTTCAGCTCTTTTAATCTTCAGTTTTCTATCCCTTTCTATCTCCATTTCAATTCACATTTACATTTCCTACTGAAAGTTCCTAAGATAACCTCAAATTGGTGGTATTAGTTAGTTTTAGGCAAGACTTAGTGATTTTTCCGTAAAGGAATCCGTTTCCCGTTCAAAACCATAAACATAACCTTAAATTGGTGGTATTAGTTAGTTTTAAGCAAGACTTAATGATTTTTCCGTAAAGAAATACGTTTCCCGTTCAAAACCACAAACATAACCTCAAATTGGTGGTATTTGTTAATTTCAAGCAAGACTTAGTGATTTTTCCGTAAAGAAAACCGTTTCCTGCTGAAAAATCCGAACACCCCACCACGTCAAGTAATCACACCTTGCCACCGTGTTTTTAATCATAACTTTATTATTTTCTTTTCAATATTATTTTCGGATTTCTCGTGCCCCGCCATCTAACGCTTATTATAAAAATTTTTATGATGAGCTTTATGCATTTACCGACTTCATAAGTTTCTTACGACCATGGCTATTTAGAAATGAAAGCCTTTAATAACTCTTTCGAAAACCAGTCTAAAGTTCAACCCTGATTCGGCGAAATAATTTCTTGGTAAAACGATTAATAGACAAAAGAATCCCCTACCATGATTGTTTTTCCCTCTATGACCCTTCACTTGTAAATGCGATCGAAATCATGTTTTGAATTTTTAGACTGTGTCTTTAAAAATTGTATTCTGGCCCTTTCTATTTCAAAAGAACCGGCCTCCGCCGATCATATTTTTGTATTTTAAAAATACTCTAATATGCCGTTTTGGGCTCAATTTAATCATGAGACATGTATTTTTTCGTTTAGTGAAAAAAATGTTTTCTTTAATTTTCCCACATTATTGTTTTTGCCGTAAAATCGATTTTTCTCCTATAGCTCGCAGGAACTTTTTTTTTGAAAAGTACAAATTTTTTGCAAAATTATTTTTCTCGATAACTGTATTTTTTTTTTTTTTTTTTCTAAAAACAGACAATTCTTGAATGTCAAGAAAAATGTGTTTAATGTTAGGTGTTTCTTATTCCCACTTTTTCAACAAATGCCTTTGCGCACTGAATATACTCTGTCGGATCTATTGTTGAACAGAATTGTTGAATAGAATTGTTGAACTTGAACACGAGTGGAAGATAGTTAAATAGAAATAAATTTGAATTCGATGTATTTCACGTATAATAAATATAATATAACGTATACGCATTACCATATGATGCGATTATATTTAGCATCAGAACGCCGTCGTTATGAAGAAAAACACCATTTTCGTTTTTTAACCGTAACTCCATTTCTTCAGGATACAGTTTGAACTATCCATTTAATAATAAAAAATTTTAAGCGAAAAAAAATACACTTTT
>CAJFCP010024701.1:14575-31584 GCA_904066005.1 Synergus itoensis | reverse complement strand
GTTTGGCCGTGGTGACTTCGAAAAAATTTTTTATAACCGGAGCATAGAACATGCCCATAATTAGGGCATTTCTTAGGTAAACTGACAAGGCCCTGGCCAGTTTTCCCTTAGTAGGGCAATAGTCTGCCAAAGCGTTACAAGCCTTGTGTGGGCCTTGTCAGTTTACTCGGTTAAGGCGACATCAGAAGTATGGAAAACTGGCCAGACCCTTGTCAGGCCCATGTATAAATTTCTGCACGGGACGCCATGTAAATACACCAGAGTAAAAAGATAGTATGCGGACTATTTTTTTTTCTTGTTTTGAAGTAGGGCCCTGGCTAGTTTTCCCTATTTCTAGTAGGGCGCTGGTCGGGAAAAATGGAGAGGGCTTAACTAGTTCTGTAACGCTATTTTAGCCAGATTCTAGCTAGAACTTCTGAGCAGGCCCTAACGAGAATTAGGTAGGGCCCCGTCTAGACCCTTTCTATTATAATATTTTGGTTATTTACCATCTGTAAAGTACCAAATTCAAATTAATAAAGAATAAAAAATTGTTAAGTGTCAAAAGTAAAGTTGGAGTATTTTATACATTATAAAACTATTATAAACATAGTAATAGCCCAGTTTTTTTTTCACTCTTACAATTTTATTTTTAACTGTGTTTTTCAATATCTATATCATAAATATTATGATTTTTTTTTTGAGAATTGGAAATATTTCAGTAAAATGGGCCATACTGGCTAAGACCCGAACAGTTCCTGACTAGAACTTCTTTGTTCTTTTATTAGAATCAGGGCCAACTAAAACTTGGTTAAAATATAAGATTGGGGCCTAACTAGATGTGCATAGATTTTCCATTCACAAAGAATGGAAAATCCTAACAGTGCCTTAAGGGGTCCTGACTATAATTTACTATTACAGTTGTTCTAGCAAGGACCTGACTACCGCCCTAATGAACATAGGGACAAATGGGGCAATTTCTACATGGGTTAACGAATAAAAGGTAGTAAATCAAATTATTATATTTTCAATAAGGGAAATATTTTCTTGTCGACGATCATATATATAAATGTAGAGTTAATAAGAGCTAGATTGTGAAGTAATTTGGCACTTGATGTAAAGTGCAAACCTCGTAATAATGTAGATTCAACTTTGGTCTGAATCATCAATGAAGAGGCAGAGGAGTGAGCCAAGAAGTTTGTTGAACGCGTTGTCTATTTGATCGAATGTTGAAGAGTCGAGAGACTCAAGACGAGGGGATTACAATGGCAACGAGTTATCAATGGCATACCAGTAATGCCAACCACTTAAGTGGCACGTGCCTCATGTCACTGCTACTATTATTATTCTATTTTCTTCATTTTACTGCATCATAATATATGCGCCGTCGCACGTCTCGGTTAAGTGCAAATTTCGCATGCATATAATCCAAGAATAAAACAGCAGATGATAATAGTTTCGCACCTGTTTTTCAATTTTAAGAAAAGGAGATATTTAACCTTTCACATTTTAATTAGTCTGTTTATTAATATAATATGACTAATAATAGTTGTAATATCCATTATAAAAATTCTCATTGAGGTGGGCTAATGGGTGATTATGTTATGCACATATATAATTTCACATTTTACGTTCTAAACTTCACGTTTTGCATTTACTGTAAACAATTACCATAAAAATTTGCCATTAAGATTTAATATTAACATTATTGGGCCATTATTTCTAAAATGTCATATATGTCGCAGTTGAAAAGGTTTTTTGTTAAATATTATTTAAACATTATTTATTTAGTTATTGGTGAATGATAATATTCAGTAAATATTAATGCTAATTTGGGACTGTATTTTTAAATGTTGAAAATACACGATATAAATGCTGCTTTGATCATAGTTTTTCAATTACGTTTGGTCCACCACTAACTTCACTTTGGTGAAATTGTATCAAACACAAACAAAATAAATAAAGTCTCAGCGAAATCCATGCGTAACACATTGTATCCGACTGTTCAATTAACACATTTTCACTTCTTTTAAAATACACCCACCCTCACAATTTAACAATGTTTAAAAACCTCTCTTTAGAGTCGATATCCCTTTTAACTATATTCCCTTTAGCTATATTTCGAATAGTGAGGAATTTTTTTTTTTTTTAGATTAAATCCGAAAATTGCGGTTTTTAACTACAAAGTAAATAGTTCAAGTTTAAACTAAAAGCAATATAGAAATCAATTGAAGTACAGAGAAAATTATTGATGAGAGATTTGCGAAATCACCTATACATATAATATGGATTACTTGTAATTGTAGAAAATATCATGCATACACATTAAGCATATCTTATCAATTTTGCTACACTGCACGTCAATCTTCCCGTACATCAGTTCAATTAGTGTTGCTAAGTAGAAAGGGATTCAAAAGCATAAGACGGCTTAACTGAAATCCCTTTCACTCTCCTTTCATGCCCTGCTAAAGTTCCACCCTTTGATACTTGGAACCCTGCTAAAATTGCGATCTTACATACACGGAGTACGTATTAATTTAATGAACATATGTATTACATTTGTGTACTAAATTCGTCAAGCTTCCACTGTGACATAAGGAGATCCCGTAACATGCGGATGTGAGTACATATAAGAGAAATAGAGAGCAATAGCGGAATGGGGAATACGGAATGAACTTTCCACGACAAGATGATGGTTTTAAGTCTAAACCTATTAATGTATGCTTACATACACTAGATAATAGGATACACAGATCCCCGGGATAATGCAAGTGAGGAAACCCGTTTGTTACATTTTGTAGTCAGCTACACGAAGAAAACTGGATATTAAACCGTAATATTTAGTTATTTAACTATGGGACGACTATCTAGATATTTAGCTATAATATCTTGATATTAAAACTTAATATCCAGATATTAAAATATTGGATTTTAGAACATGTAGATTATATATTTTAATATCTCACTGTTAGAAATATCTTGAAAATTCAACAATTTTTCATTTACTGTGATTGAAAATTCAATTACTTCTGATTAAAAATTCAACTATTTTGTTGAAAATTCAACTATTTTTAATTGAATATTCAATTATTTTGTTGAAAATTCAACTATTTGTTATTTAAAATTCATTCAGCTACGGTAATTGTATAAAACTTCAACTAAAGTAATTGAAGTTTTTTTTAACAGTGCTGGATATTAAGTTTTAATATCAAGATATTATATATAAATATCTATATAGTCGTCCCATAGTTAAATAGCTAGATATTACGATTTAATATCTCCAGTTTTCTCCGTGTATGTGTACGCCATATAGACCCTAGTAGAAATTGGTCTAGTTTTTCCTTAACACTCTCAAGTAACTCGTAGGACTGAAATGGGGAAAAACTAGACTAGAGAAATTAGGTAATGCCTAGTTAGAACCTAACTAGAATTTCCTAAACAGATTTGAATGAGGAAATCCTTGACTAGTAATCAATGAAATTTCCTCATTCAATACGAGAATAGTTTTTCCTTGCTTGTATCTCGATACAAACTAGCTAGGATTTCCTGCTCAGTTTTAACTCGAAAGACCCTTCTACTGATTTCTGACAGATTTTCTTCGCTTGGAACGAGCGCTTTTTTCCTGTCAAGTTTTTCGCGAGGAAAAGCAAGGGAGAAAGATTATTAGATTTGAAATAATAATATAAAGCTTTAATATAAAAAGATTCTCTTGTAAACAATAATTTTCTAAATTTCAATTTTCGCGAATTAAGGCATCAGTATTCTACTTTGAACGTTCGAAAAAAAAAAAGCTATTTTTGTAATTTTTTTGAGATAATTATTAAATATATTGATAATATAATATAATATATATTAATTAATTTATATATTATATTATTATATTATATATGAACATATGTTCAATATAATACATATTATATATATTATTATTATATTAATTAATTAATATATTATAATATATATATAATATATTTCGAGAGGTGAAAAATGTAATTAAAATGCTTGGATCCTTCTGGAATTTTAACACAACATTTTTGAATATTATATATACTTTCGAAAAATGTAAAAAAAAAATTGATTTTTCGAAAGTTTCAAAGTAGAATGCTGCCTTAAAACATTTTTTGCAACATAATTTAAAAAAATTGTAATTAAACAGTTTTTATGATACAAATAGCTAATTAATAATACAAATATTGAAATAGAGTTTCATGGATACTTTTTTTTATAACAGATCAATTAAAAATTTGAAAATGAAACATTCTTAAATTCACCTATCTATAAATTGTTTAAAACAAAAAAGAATTAAAAATATATTCCTCGCAATTATATCTGGCTTTTCAGCGATAAAGCTTGGCTGAGATTTTGTCAACGAAGTCCAAGCGGATTGAATAGCTCAAGTAGTAAAGCGCCCGGCGCGTGTATTAGGTTTTAGGCTAGGGTTTGGGATTGTTAGAGTCGTCGGGGGTTCGAGTCCCCAGCGAGTGCGATTTTTCGAAAGCGTTTTTTTTTGTAAATTTTCCATTATATATTATTATTAGAGAGTACTTAAGTACCTCGTAAGAAACTAACTAGATTCCTTCTAGATTTCCTAGTCACTAGTCAGTTCCTCACTCGAAGCAGCGTTACATTCCTCACTAGTAACTGACAAGTTTCCTAGTTGGGTGCTAACCAGACGTAGGGAAAAATTAACTAGAAACTTGCATAAAACTAAGACCAATTTCTACTAGGGGAGTAAAAAGGAATGTCAACGTACATGTGAGTTTACAGAATGGAAACATAAACCATTTCTCAAAAGTTACAATTTCCGAATGAACAATTGTAAAATTCTCTGCTGCAATGTATTGCTAAAAGTGAATGTTTAAAAGTAATTCCAAGGAAAAGTATGGTACAGTTTTTCTGAAGTCACTCGTATTTAGCCTGTGCTTTGAGAAATAGAATTTTTAATACACGTTGCAACAGAGATTTATAGCATGAAGTGTAAAAGAAAATTACTTCCTGCAGTGATTTACCATCTTCTGTTGAACTCAGATATAGTCTTAAGTATCTGTGTCACGTTCGCAATTTCGTTGTCATATGCAATACTAGATGTTGCTCATGTGAAATAGTAGATTATGCCGAGGGACTTGCGTGTTAGTGGAATTTGTTCCTTTAATGAGCATCACAAGACCAAAGTAAAGGGATTTAATATACACGCATATAATTAAATAAAAGGAATCTTATAATAGAACACGTATTCAGACACGTGTCTAAGATTTTCAAATAAGGAACTGAATAATTATTTCCTGTTTAGTGCAATAATAATGCGTTTCAATATTGTCGAAGATGATAAGATAACTTATATCTTGATTGATGCCTTGAGGGAAAATTATGAAAAAATTTGAGATAATACGGTTTTTTATACGCAAAAGATAGTGGCTCAGTGTTAAGCTACTTCCTTCTGCGTAAATAAGTTCCAGTAGCGATAATATTCATTTACATATTATGTATTGCTCAAATGAGCTTATGATATGGACAGATTTGCAAAGTTTAACGAAATGACAATCATACCAACCTAAGCTTGACAGACACTTTCTGATCAGCAGGTATCAAAATATTTTTTAATATGAAATATTATCTTC
Organism: Synergus itoensis; assembly: GCA_904066005.1. NCBI lineage: Eukaryota > Metazoa > Arthropoda > Insecta > Hymenoptera > Cynipidae > Synergus > Synergus itoensis. Next base: position 25,987 of record CAJFCP010024701.1, on the reverse strand, counting down.
TAATATGGTATATATAATATTATCTAATACATATATAATATGCTCTGCTATGAAGCTAAAGTGTCTCTAACTCAGAGTCCCTATCTAGTTTTCATGAACAAGTGTATTAACCTTAAATAAAGGAAAATCGATCGGTGCAATTTCATGCACTAGTAATTTAAGTACTTTGCATTAAACGGGAAAGCACTAAAGCAGACTCGAAGAAGCAGCCATGGGAAAAAGTAAATGAATAAATAAAACAATTTTATATACTGTACTGTATGAAATACTATTTGAAGAGTAAAACTGCATTCTTATTTTCTGGAAAATGAATCCACTTTTTAATTACTGCTAAATACTCACCCAGTTGTAATAATTGTATAAAATTTCAGTTGGTGATGCTCAAGTTTTTATCTTTCCGTGCATAAAATTAAAAAATGTATTCTTACTTGGAAGGTGATCATGATATTATACTTTGGAATCCTTACCTGTAACAAAAAAAAAGAAGAAAGTTGAGCATATAATTATTTATTCATTAAAGCAATATTAGCATTTGCATTATTATACAACAATGAACATAGACTATTTTCCCAACATTGAAAAAATCAATTCGCTAGAAGGAAAGGCTATTAGAGCAAATTACAATTCCGGAAAATTGATAATTGTAACATATTTCGATGCCTTCTGTCATATGTGAAACGAATAGGAGAAATGGTGATGTGTGGTGTTAAAGAGGAAGACATTCGAACCGCGCATATCTGCATTACAATTCCACAATCAGCATTAACCACCCACAATTGTTACGCGTTGTACTCGCAAGTCACGTAGTGATAATTGTGGTTTTGAGTATGTGCATTGGTATAGATCAGAAATAGCAGGGAATAGAACAAGGTTGTATGGGATTGGCCGGATCAAGAGTAGGAACCCTGGGATCGTGGAATCCTCTCTGCAAATGTGCTCTGCCTACGGAGATTAGAATCGGCTTCCTATTCTGTCCTCCGAAGTTCCATACACCAACATGTTGTATCTTCTACACATATATACACTGATGCATTAATCATCAGAGCCTATACGCTGTAGATCAATCAGTTCGTTTAACAATCACAGTCTCTTTTAAACACTGGGAGTATTAATGATTCTCTCGCATGGATAGCAAAATGGATTCATATAGGATACACGTAGAAAATATGGATGTTAACTCGTAGTACCTAGATGTTTAAGCTTAAAATATTGTATACATTATATTAAAGTCAAGAATAGAATAAAGATTATTTTCTGCCACCGAAAAAAATAGTTTCTTCGTTTAAGAGGAAAATTCCTTTTATAGAATCCTCTCATATTTTCCTATAAAAATGAGCATATTCCTCTACGAATTAAATTACTTTCCTCTACTTTTAAGAATAGAGGTGACAAAATGAATACTTTTGCAATTTTCTCTCAGACTGATAATAATCTTCTAATATTGAGAGGATTTACTCTTAGAACAGGACTTACACATGCGCAGTCAGCGCAGTCAGTGACGTCAGTGAAGTGTAATAATCTAACCTATTCGCGTGTTCGCGTCGCGTTCTCGCTTCTCGGTCGCGTTTCCCAAAAGTGCCAGGATGGAATCGACGCTATATCAGCTTTTTTGTCACAATTGGGCCTAGGTTCTTTTACATCGAATCATTCGAAAGTAAGTAAGTTCAGTGAAATGGGTTTTATTGAAAGGAACTAAGTATGAGCCAAACGCCCAAACATGTTGTCTCGCGCAGAAAGACTTTCTTTCGCACCAACCACTGAAATTAGTAATTACACCACGAAGTACTAGTTTAATGGTGTCTCTACGTTTTAAACTGTAAAATTAAAAAATCGTTTTGTCAATAAATTAAAATTATAAGTTTAAAATGCATTATTGATTTAAAAAACCCTAAAATATAACCTAGACAAATAAAAAACAGTTTAAAGGAACCTTTTCAATTGACAGGATTTTTCCTTTAATTTTAAGAGGATTCCTCTTTATTTGAGAGGAATCATTTTTAGAAGAGAACAATCCTCTAAAATTAAGCGGAAAACTTTATATACCATAGAGGAAAAATTGCATCTGAATAAAAGGAATCCTCTTAAATGAAAATATTTTTTTCGGTGTGTAGATAGTAAAAGCTATGAACAAGGATTCTCGTTGAAAGATTTGGAAAAAACGAAAAAGGGAAAAGTTACTTAATCGAACCTGAGCTTGCCTGAATATTAAATTTTTTTTAACGTTATTCTTGAAAGTAGGATAACATTAACTATAAAATTTTCGAGAATTAATTTCTTGGAACCACTATAACAGTTTATTACTTCGGTTTTACCATTTCCCTTGTCATACAACATCTATGCAGCCGGCGTAAACCGCGAGTATAATTAAGCAGGTGGCTTATGGTGGTGTAATCTCAAGGAAACTTAGCTAGGTGCCGCAGCACGCGAGGAAGGGTGAAATATGTGAAGGTTCGCATGAGGAATCGCGGGAAGCTTCTTGACTTACCCTTACATACGCTTTCGAGAAAGCTCGCTCACTTCCGAGACAATAAAGCATGTGTTATTAAAAAAATTAGTTTCAAAATTGCATAATAAATTCAACTACTCACGATGCTATTGTTATTATCCGTATAGCCCAAAAGTTTCCATGAACATTCCTGGAATATTCCAATGGAAGGTTTGGAACATTTACAAACATTCGGGAATATTGAGCTGAAACTTTCCCGGAAGATTCTAATTTTTCTCAATTTTATTTTAACAAAGCTTGATCTACCGGGAAAGTTTTCATCTAATATATTAATCTTCATATTAATGTTATCGCAATTTTGTTATCCTTTATGAAGTTAATGTTGAAGATGGCCAAGTTTCTTCACAATATAGATTTTTCAATGTAAAAAGTAAGATTTAATAATTTACCATTAAAAGAGTATTAACCTTAACCACGGTGGTTAAGGTTTTGGAATTACTAAATGCGTTCTAATTAATGCATTTAATAAAATCTGCCTCGTATGCAAATTGCTGGAGACAATGAATTTTAACATAGATATACATACATATTCTGTAAAATTGACAAATGAATGGTCGTGCGTCGATATATTTCATTGACAGATCCATTTCCATTCGTATTTGCTAAAAGATTGTCTCTTTAAATTATTAAAAAAAACTCGTTCTATAAAAAATTCGTTCATTTTGTAATTTTGTTTGTAAAAGTTCGTTTATGACTTTGATATATGCTTTGTAAAGTTGATTTGAGATTGCCTCTAAATTAATAAAGAAATTTGTTCTATACAAAATTCGTTCATTATGACTGCTCAAACCCCTCTCCCCAAATCATTGGACCCTTTTTAACTATAAAGAATGGTTATGTTTACCAGAATATCTTACTAGAATAGGTGGTTATATTAACCAGAATATAATATTCCTGAACTACCAGAAAAACTGATTAAAATAACCAGAAGATGATTAATCAGAAATTTCTAATACTTTTAACCAGAATAAATAGTTAGGGTGTATTTAACACTTTTTTCTAGTTAAAATAACTAGAATTCTAGTTATTTTAACTAGTTTTTTTTTTGAGTGTTTAAAAATTATTAGATTACATCTGTCTTACTATTTTTATTTAAACGCGGAGTCCATTTATCTTATCTAATATATAAGAAAACTCAACTATAAACAGAATACATGAAGATAAGAAATGATTGATCGAGGAAAAAATATTCTGCAGAAATTGTAGAAGTGCATTTCAGATTGGCAGTAATTATTTCACTCTGGAACGAAAATAAGCTAGTGATCACAAATTCGGTCTTCAACACTTTCCAAACTCATCCTTTACGATGGATACATGGACACCAATTCTCACTGTTTTGACCATTGGACTTTGGTACTACTTTTTCAAGAGAAAAAATTTACTTGAGAAACTAAAAATACCGCATGAGTCGCCCTTGCCTCTATTGGGTAATATGAGTTCCTGTTTATTTGGAAGGCAGAATATGATCGACGTTATCCAGAAAATGTACGAAAAATACGCTCACACGAAATATTTTGGCTTTCATGACTTTCAAACCCCAGTTGTGGTGCTTCGCGATCCGGAAATCATCAAGTCAATCACTATAAAGAATTTCGAAAATTTTCCTGATCATCGAGGATTTACTGATTCAGAACGAGACCCACTTTTCGGGAAGAGCCTTTTTTCATTGAAAGGCGACGAGTGGCGAGAGATGAGGGCCATATTAAGTCCTTCTTTCACTTCCAGCAAGATGAAGATAATGTTCCACCTAATGACAGAATGCGCAGTAAATTTTACAAATATTATTCTTGAACGATCCAAGAAGAAAGATTACATCGAAAACCTAAAAGACATTTTCACTAGAGTTACCGCTGATGTAATTTCTAGCTGCGCTTTTGGTATAAATATCAATTCAATGAAGGAACCAAACAACGAATTATACGTCGCGGGTCGAGAGGCTACAGACTTTGAAGGTGTTTTATCCCTAAAGTTTCTCTTGGTTAGAAATTTTAGGCTGATTTCTCGACTTTTGGGAGTGAAAATTGTTAGTGATAGCATGAATCGCTTCTTCACCAGTGTGATCACTTCAAACATTGCTACAAGAAGGGAAAAAGGTATCACTCGACCAGATTTTCTGCAGTTGATGATGGAAGCCCAAGATAAGAACAGTTCAGCTCGACAGTTAACCAATCGGGAAATTACGGCCAACGCTTTTATATTCTTTTTTGGAGGCTTAGATACTGTGTCCACGCAACTTTGTTTCACAGTTCATGAAATTGCGGTAAATTCAGATGTGCAGATTCGACTCCAGGAAGAAATTGACTCTGCTTTCGAAAATTGCAAGGGCGAACCAACGTATAGTGATATTAATAATATGGCATATATGGATGCAGTGATAAATGAAAGTATGAGGCTTTATCCAGTAGCAGTTTTCCTTGATAGAATTTGCAAAAACAAATTTGAGCTTCCTCCACCTCTACCTGGAGAAGAGCCAATAACTTTAGAGCCCGGTACCAACATTTGGATTCCTGTTTTCTCTATCCAGCATGATCCGACTTACTATAGAAATCCAGAAAAATTTGATCCTGAAAGATTTCTCGGCGAGAGTAAAGTCAACGTTAATGCAACTCCTTTCTTGCCGTTTGGAATTGGACCACGAATGTGCATAGGAAATAGATTTGCTCTGTTGGAAATGAAAGTTATATTATTCCATCTTCTGTTACGGTGCAATTTAAAGATTTGTTCTAAAACTTCTATGCCTTTGAAATTTAAAAAGACTACCTTCGCTCCACTTCCTGAAGGAGGTTTTTGGTTGAAATTTGAACCAAGGAAGTAGAATTATTTGTTAGAATTATTGGTCCGAAAATAAAGTATGTACTGTCGTATTCATGATTTCTGGAAAGAGACCCAGTGGGCACGAATATCCTAAGACGTTTTTAGGACGTACTAAAAACGTTCTATGTCAGGCCAAACAACGTTCTAAGAACATATAATGTTCCAAAAACGTTTTTAGGACGTTTTTGGAACATTGGACGTTTTTTAGCCTGACTTAGGATGTTTTTTTGCGGATGTTATAAAAATGTCTTCAAATTTTACGCCTTCTGGGGAAGTATTATTTTAAAGAAACAAAAATACAGTTTTATTATGCATTTACATATTTTTTTGATTATTTCCAATCATTATTGAATAAAGTCTGGTTATATTTGAGCAGGCTATTAACTCAAAAATTTATTCATTGTCAGAAATAGGTTTGAAATTCTGAAATAAATTGTAAGAGATTTTATCCTTCGTATCTCCATGCAAAATGATTTTGAAAAGGTCTATTCAGAAAATATTTAAATCTATTCTAAAAAGATGATTGTGAGTCGAAGCCGAAATATCGTAACGCCTATTTGTCGTGTTAGTATCGATAGGGACTTCCGACAATCGATACTTGCCGATCATCGAAAATCTTGATTTTAAAAAAGCAGTTTTAAGGTAATATTAAAAATAAACAATTAACTAATTTATTATGACTAATTAATAAATTAATTAAATAATTTATTAACCAGTTTTTCAAATAATACTGTACACAACTATAAATACGGTATTTTTTTTAGAAAACAAAACCACAATTAAACATCAATACTACTGTAAACATAGTTAATTTTGAAAAGAATCTAACAACTATTATTGTTTATAAAGCAAAACACATGTTGTAATTATTTAATTTATAAAATATAAGGAAACATTTTTTATAAATACTAGCAAACCAATAGGCGCGATACGCGCGCAATTGTTTTATTTTTCTTCTTACAATTTCATTCAAAGTCATTCCAAATCTAATCAGATTTGAAACTATAATCTATACATATATTCGAGATTTTCGAGACACTTTTCGAGAGGCATTTCGTAGAATTTTATAAAATTTTAAGATATTTTGTGAAATTCTAAAGGAATTCAGGCAATTTTAAGAGACTTTTAAGAATTCTAAGGGATTTTAAGAGTTTCTAATGTTTTGAAATTTTGAGGAATTTTAAGAGGTTTCTAAAAATTTTAAAAGATTTCAACTTTAAGCGATTTCAAAAGGTTTGTAAGAGTATTATTATGGGGTTTTAAGAAATTTTATGAGATTTATAATAATATAAAGTGATTTCAAGAAATTTTACTGATATTTAAAAGATTTTGTGAGAATTTTAAAGGATTTCATGGACTTTGATAAGATTTCCAAAAGTTATAAGGGACTTTACAGATATAAAGGGATTTTCAATGTCACCGTAAAATTTCAAGAATTTTCTAGGAATTCTAAAAGATTATAAAGTTTGTCATGGAATTTTATGGAGAGATTTCAAAAGATTTTTACAATTTTTCAAAGATTTAGTAGAATTTAAAAGGATTTCAAAGGCTGTACATTTTTTAAGGGCTTTCAAAAAAGTTGATTTTTAAAAGATATTGTGGAATTTTTTAGATTTTATGGATTTTTATGAGATTTCTAATCCAATAATTCTAGGATTTTTTTAGAGATTTTCATGAATTTTAACGTGGATTTGAGAAGATTTATGAGTTTGAAAATTTTTGTGGAATTTTAAGGGATTTCATGGAATTTGAAGACATTTCTCATACTTTTAATTGATTTTAAAGGATATAAAAGGGATTTTAATTATTATCATAGAATTTGAAAGAATTTTAACATAGATTTAAAGATTTTGAAGGTTTTTCTGAATTTTTAGGTATTTTCAAGTAATTATTCTAATTTCTAAAAGAATTTGTAAAATTTTTAAGGATTTCATGGAATTTGATGAAATTTCAAGAGATTAATGATTTTGAAGGTTTTTGTGAATTTTTAAGGATTACCAAGTAAATGCGCGCGCGGAGCGCGTGTTGATCGTTCTTGTATTAAAAAATTTGAAGTATGTTATTCGTGCTATCCGTGAATCAAGAAAGTTTTCGCCTATTATTCCCTGAAATTTTAAAACACAATTTTCCCTGTTATATGTGGACATTTACCTCGGGAACCTTCCTGGAACATTTTTCGGAATGTTCCAAACTTCCATTAAAATAATTCGGAAATATTTATGGAAACTTTTGTGCTATACGGGACAGTTATCTTTCATCTCTTTAAAATATTTCTCGCCCAGTTTCGTTCACGATATTGATCGAAAGAACATAGATTGAAAATTGAAAAAAGTGTTAAAAGCTTTATCCTAAAATAGAAAAAATATTTCGAAGGGAAAAAATTGTTAAGCCTGACAGGTGAAAAAAGTATTTATATTAAATAATCATTTTTGTCGACGTTTATTAGTAAAATTAATTTAAATACCCTGATGTACGTCAATCTATGTTCCGGAAATGATCATTGAACTCGTGAAGTAAAATACACTATTCAGAGATTAATATCAGGACTGAAGTTCATTCATTACCTTTATTTATTCAATTATGTGATTAATTTATTAATTCATCAATCTTTATCAGTATTATGTAAATCTGCTATAAATCATATATTCATATGCAATAAGAGAGATTATGTAACATTTCCATGATGAATTTGTGCCGTGTTTTCAAAGTAATAACTTATGCACATTAACATTAATTGAACAAATATATTTGGATATTAAAACAAAAAACTTTATGTGGATATTTCTCTGAGTAGTTTAAAGCGAAAGATACCTTGTTTTTATCAGATCTGTAATTTAAAAAATTCGTTTTTTCTCTTTTTTCATTTCTCTCTTTCTTATGCATAAATTCCTCTTAAAGGGAACTGAATTCAACTAGATAAGAGAAACCGAGCCAATTTAGAATTTGTAAATCCTTATGGCTCGAAACAAGTGCTGCTTATAGGAAATGTAGGCGTGGGAGAAAGGGATCTTTTACGTTTAAAAAATAAGGCGGCCACGAGACCCGAATAATGAAATGAGAATAATAAAATGAGTAGAACAATGGGGGTGCGAGAAAAGAATAGCCGATAAAATTACCATAGAAAATGGTCAGCAGCTACGATGTGTAGGGTTCATCTCTACTAAATTTGACTCCGCCTTCATCGTTCTCCCCTTGCATCACATATCTATCTATATCTTCACGATCTTTAGCTGGTTCTTTAAATTCTTTGACGACTCTATCCTCTCTTCTACGCCGGAATTTTAAAAATCATTCTCGATTCATTAAATGCCTTAACTTTAAAAAATATGGGTGTGTTTTAAATTTTTGAGGAATTTCATATTAATTAAGAGCCCTTAAAAAAGTTAAGAATTCTTTTTTTTTAATTTTAACTCATTCATGGCTGAAAAAAATCTGCCTCAAAAAATTTTTTCCTATCTCCCATAGTTTGGTCGGAAAATTGAATTTTTTAATTTTCGAAAAACGTTTTCTTCTCGAAATATTTTGAAATGCTTTGAAATATTTCGATAGCTTTTGAAATCCCTTGAAAAATTTTGAAATATATTTTGACTTGTATTCAGTTATTTTTCATAATATTTGAGTAACAATTTTATTAATAGTAGTTTTAAAATACGGAAGCTGAATATTCTCAACTTTTTGGCAACGACCCAAATATTATTTTCAGGTATCGCCCTTTTGTATATGCCCTTCCTAATATTTTTCTAAAAATATCTCTTACAGAAAAAAAGATTTTTTATAGAATTGAACTGATTTATCTCGGATGAATATCACATAATCCAAACGACTAAACCAATGACTACATGGGGGAAGTTTGTGTATGTGGAGCCCCTGCTGTGAAGGTAGTCTTAACTAACCATAATTTTACGGTGCTTGTTGTCCCTTGAAACGGATCCACTCGACTCTTGTCTACGTTTCTAGGAACACGGTCGTAAAGTAGATCTATTCTATACATGTACGGTCACACATTATTCAAGTTCTTTCACCTTTTCTTACCTCAAAAATACATTCTCTGCTATAGTACAGAACCTTAATCAAAGAACATTGTCCCTTTGACTTGGCATCTTTTATGATTTTGAAGTTCCATTTTATTTGAAAATACGGAAGCCCTTGGGACAATATTTCAATCTATGCAGGACACAGCGGTACTTGAAAGAATTATTATTATCAGATTTATTGATTGGCACACACCAACCACTTTTTCGCCATTTTCTTTGTCGTAAACGGCTCATTATTGCTATACACACGCGGGAAACAGTTTCTTATTTATGAGTTAAAATTGTAACATTCTCTCCAATTAAGAAACCTTTTTTGTCCATTTAATTATTAATAATAGTCTCGATAAGTATAAAAGTAACGATAGTCGAGTTGAAAACGTATATTTTTATTTTATATTAATAATAATTTTATTATATAATTTGATTATTATTGTATGGATAATGTGCTCATTGAGGAACAATAATTCAATGTCTTAATGTACAATATTTTCTCTGATCCAACGAGAGTATTGCAAATTTTGTATGCACACAAAAACATCAGGTTTTACGTCACCATTGCCTCCTGCAGTCTCAATTCGTCCAAGATAAACTCCAGCTAGTGCATTGTCAATAACTAAAGGAGCACCGGTATCAGTATAACCACATTGCTTATTTACGTCATAAGTACAGATATGTGAATCTGTTATTTCAAAATGGCCTCGGTAACTATTCACACAGTCTCGATGGTTCATTATTGGTACAGTAATTTCTCGTAGTCTGAAACGATAATTCGTTTCAAGTCTGAAATTGTAAAAAAAAAACAAATTTTTGGATTAATAATGTGGATTAATATGTATTTATACATTATTATTGTTAACTTACGGTCCTCCATAGCAGTAGCTTCCCCAGCCACTAATGGTGCCATTCATACCCGGCAATATGGGTCCTGTGTGCAAATTTATATTTTTAGTAGTTCTGCTATATACGAAAGCTGGAGAAACAGTGATCAAGGCAATACTAGTTATAGCTCTATTTTGTTCATTCGGATGATTGCCGTGTACTTCTTTCCCTGTTATGATGTGAGTTACACCCTTACTTGCATATACTGAACCAGAGAAAACTACGTATACCCTTATTTCATTTAGATTGACGCAACGATCAAGAGTGATAACAGTGCGAGGAGACAGTATCGATCCTACGCAGTGTACACGATTATTTTTTTTAATATTTGCAATATAGCGATTATCTGTAGGCTTTAATGCTCTGTCTTCTCCCGGCAATCGATTAATAACACGTTTTTCTCGGACGAGAACATTTGTTGAATCCCCTGCAAATTTTTGATAAATTAAGTTGCATTTCTTAACGTCACTATTACACTGAAAGAAATTTAGTAGCAATATTTGCTATTTCAATATTCATAATTGATATAGTCGATTACGATTTGGGGGAATCGTGTAAATGTACAAATTATTGTTAGCATACTTACGAAACTTTAAAATTCTTGAAAACAAAAATTGGTATATTCAAGCATTTACAGAAATTACTAGCTTGAGTTAAATATGTTAATAGAAATATTCTACAAATTAATATAGATGCTAACAAAAATTGTAAGCTTCAGGTGAGGAAATAGTGTCACTATATATTAAAAATCGGAATAGCTCCAATAATCTCCCGAGGTCAGCCGAATTCGCCGACCGTAGCGCTCACGATATGAATCGGAGTTTCGGAGAACTTTGTGTTTCCTGCTAAGCACCATGCTGTTTCTCACAAGTGCAAACATTTTCACCAATTACTATATAAGGAACCTTCAAACCTCTTCTCTCAGCGTGATTTACTTGCGATGCGTGTATTTTATGTTTATGTGTGCGTAATATGTATATAAGTTAAGGTTGAGTTAGTACAGTTACCTCTGCAAATCTATGTTCATAAAGTGTGTATTTATGTGTTATAATTGTACAGTGTGAATTGACGGAGATTCACGACGGGTTACGAACTTATTCTTTCTCTTTTCTTATTTTCATCTGTTTTCGTCTACACTCGAATCTCCCAATAACAACCTTCCCAATAACAACAATTTCC
>CAJFCP010024697.1:0-16698 GCA_904066005.1 Synergus itoensis | reverse complement strand
TCACGTCCTTTGTGAGTGCGAAAATACAAAACAGACCAGCTGACTTTTCGTTGTTTTGTAAAGTCAGCTGGTCTGTTTTGTATTTTCGCACTCACCAAAGACGTGAAAAAAAAGACTGGCGCGCGTGATCGTTGCGTAGGGCGCAGGGAAAGGTTAGAACGCGAGTCACACGCACCGCGCGCAGTCTTCACGCGCACGATGCGCGTGAAATCGCCTCCGGTACTCTTTTTTTGACATTTGGAAGTCCAATTCCAATGTCACGCGCACCCTGCGCGCGGAGAACGCGCACCGTCGGTTATGTTCTCTCCGTGTAGGAAACTGTTCTACCAGTGTCGGGACTGTCGGGCAGTAGCGTATCTTCCCTCTACGGTAGCGTATATATAAGATATAGCAGGTAGGGCTTGTGCCATGGGCGCCATTCTAGGGGGGGCGCAAAAAAGCACATTAACTAAGGGTGGCACGGGGTTCATGGCGATGCCCTGGTGGGGGTGCAGGGGGCTTCGGACAGAGCCCCCCGATTAAAATAAAAACAATTCTTGATAAAGAATAATCAAACCCGTGACAGTGATGAGGTTATAAAAGCAGGTTAGCCTTTGTGTCGCTAGGTGCGCTAGTTGTTCGAGTGAAAATTGAGGGAGAATTCAAAGTGTATACATGAAAAATGACTTTTTTAATACAAATTACTAATAAAAGTTTAAAATTTATTCAGTTTGAAAAGACAAAATTTAATATTTAAAGTATTAATTAGTTTTGCTAATGTATTTAGTATACACGCTAAGTCGCGAATCGAGCGCGCTGCAGTTGTCGTTGAAAACATCGACCTATTTCCGTCTTTATCTAGGTATCTTCCTTTCTCTTATTGTGAAAATTTCGTAAGTATTCCACATTTCGTAAGTTCTTTATTCGCATTGTTCGAAACACGTCATATTACGTACAGATCATAAGCACGAAAACATGTCATTTTCATGATAATATTGTAAAAAATTTTGATAGCAGTTTTCCGAACTCCTTTTCCACACAATATCCTTTAACGAATTCTAGTGCCTCTTGCGGTAAACATTGCATCACACAGGTCGTTAGCAGACGACAAGGGTAGACATCTTGTGAATTTCAATAGTTTCAAGTTTTCAGAATGCTACACGGAAAAAACTCTTTGTGTGGTATATCTAAATCTGGTTGTCACAACCGGAAAAAATAGTAAAATATGGGACAACTAGAATTGTGGTTACCACAACCACATCGCTTCTTGTGTGAAGATCTAGTTGTGAGGCTCCACTATGTAGTTGTAACAAATACGCAGTAAAAGTTTTTTTAAAACGGATCTAGTTGCCACAACCACACAGTGGAAGTTGGTTTCACTGAAATGTAGTTGTCACAACTACACAGTGGAAGTTCGTTTCACTAAAATGTAATTGTCACAACTACATAGTCAGAGTATGTAATCTATCTATATTATAAAAAGATCTCGCCGCCGCCGCTGTGTCAGGAATCCGTGGTTGGGCTAGGTTAGGTTAGGTTAGGCAAGGTTTAAGGTCAGGTTAGGTTAGGTCACGTGACCTTCTAGAAACCACGCCCTTTCTACATCTTAAGGTCACGTGACCTTCTCGAAATCACGCCCCTTTTACATCTCCAAGTCACGTGAACTTCGAGAAACTACGCCCCTTTTACGTTAGGTTAGGTTAGGTTAGGTTAGGTTAGTAGGTTATGTTAGGTTAGGTCACGTGACCTTCTAGAAACTACGCCCTTTCTACATTTCTTTTTGTATATTGAAATATTTACTATTTTCTTTTTGAAATAGTATCACAAGAACTAAACAAGTAATTAGTGTTAATAATATGAAAAAATTCTGTAAATTGGTTAAGTTAGCGCGAGTTGAAGTTAAAAAAGATTGCCTTTGTTTTTTCGAAAAATCTATATTTTATCAATTACTTTAAAAACTACGAAACTCATAAATTTTTTCAAGAGGAAAAAAAATTGCGCCTTGAAATTTTCTACAATTATCAGTCCTTAGAATTAATATTCGAACGATTTTTAAAATTGATTGTATTAACAGAAATTTTATTTGACATTGTAAAGGATCAATTCTAATTTTTGTAATATTTGAAAATTTTGTAAACAAAATTTTTCACGATTAAAACGAAGAATACTTACCCTATCGAAAAATTGTCTAAGCGGAATTTGTAGATCTTTTCAAAGCCAATAATTATATTTATTATCATTTTCTCTGTATGTCGCGTTATTTGGCACAAAATTTGAATTTTCGATTTTTTTATGGAAATTCAAAAAGTTGTTGTGTCAAACCTTTAGGGCGTTCAAAGAGAAACATTTTTCACTTCTTGACTTTTTTTTCATATCGTGCGTTGTTTAGCTTCATACTTAAGTTTTCGTTCATTTTTTTGAATTTTCAAAATGTTATAAGTCTTACAATTTTTTCTTTATCGAAAAAAGTCATTAGGAAAAATTGTTCAACTTATTGAGTACTACGAACATCCGTGCATAAAATTTTTAAATTAAAAAAAAAGTGGTTTCAAAAATTTTCAAAATGCTAACGAACTTGACCTTCATTTTAGGACACTAAACGAGCATACCAAAGGCCAATCCAATCGGTCAATTCTTTCGAAAGTTATCGTTCTAACAAACTAAAATTTACAGACAGACACATTCATAAAAACATGTTTTTCGGGTTCAGGGGGTCCCAAAAAGTGGACATTTGACAAAAACTGAGAGGGTCAAATTTTACACAAATATAATACATTTTCTCTGACGAGAGAGTAAAAATTTATATCGTAAAACTCTATGTATAAAATTCTTTTTATCAATAAAATCAAAATTTAAAGAAATTTCTAATCTAATAAAATTTTTGAGGAAATTTAAAAATTAATTTATTCACTGTCCCTGAAACTTCCTACAGCATCATAATGCTAATCCAAATGTTAACAAATATTTAAACTTTCCTTATTTGTTTGAAGTAAAGTTAAGGAAAAAATTTCAATTTGCGAATGTTTACATTTGTAAGGTCAATACGCACATTATATATAAAAAATATGTGCAGCATATGTAAATATTTACTTAATCGTGAATTTTTAAACTGCATGTATACGTGCTGTCTTATCCGCTATATAACAGGATTACAATTGTACAAAAAATTCATTTTAGTCATAGTAACATAAGCTGGAAAATATTTTTCCCAATCCTCAAAAGTGAATTTATAAGTATTATAATTATTCTGTTGTTCTTAACAATAGACAAAGAAAATCAACTAGAATGAAGTATTCAATTGTAGCCTTAGTCTCCTTTATTATTTGTAAGTATAATCTTTCGAAATAATAACACAGTCACATTCTCGTTATACGTCGCGCTTCATATCATCTTTCATGATTAGCTTTCGACAAAACTGCGAAAAACCTCATTTTTGAATATTTGATGGAAAAAGATGTGTTTCTCTATAGATTTCAAGCCGCTAAATTAAAATCTTCATATCAACACATATTCACGCCTATCTCTTTCAATACCAACGTCTCTATTTCCTTCAATCCTTTATCTATCTCCGTTTATCTCTTTCTATCTTTTTATCAATCTCAACTCGATTCTATCTCTTTCATTCTTTAGTTCTTTATTCCTTTCATTCTCGATCTCAATCCACGTCCACGCTTATCTCTTTTAATTCGCGCTTTTCTATCTCTCACCTATTGCAGTCTATCCCTTTCAGCTTGCACTCAATTCACATCCACGTCTAACCCTTTCAATTACCACTTTTCTATATCTTTAAATCTCTTCTCTGTCACTATTTATCTCTTTCTATTTCCTAGAAAATTACTGTTTTATTCCATTTCTTTCAATCCCCACTTCTCTATCTCAGTGTCTCCTTCTATCTCCTTCTTAATCACAGTTCCCTTCGATCTCTTTCAATCTCCACATCTCTATTCCATCCTAAATCTTGCCTATTCTTATCTATCCGTTTCTATCTCCTCAATTTATTCCTATCTCTTTCAATCCCCACTTCCCTATTCCTTCATATTCCTCGCCTATACTCATCTATAACTTTCTATTTTCTTGTCAATCAAAATTCGCTTCTATCCCTTTCTATCTTTACATTAATTACAGTCAGGCTTAACCCGTTTAATCTCCTCTTTTCTATCACTTATTATGTCTTCCCTATCCCCGCTCATCTCTTTCTATCTCAAATTTAAATCAGAATCCAAATTCATGCCTATCCTATTCTAAAAAGATCATACACATCGAATATCGATATATCTTGAAATGCGTGGACTGATTCCTTATTGGTCAATACAGGCGACGCGCTAACACGGGAAATTAAAAAGAATAGGAATCATCTCCGCGTGCTAGAGTGTGCGTTCGGGCTCGTCGCCTAAAATTCCCACTTCTCTATCTCCTTCAATCTCTTATCTATCGCCTTCTATCTTTTTCTATCTATCTCCTTGTCAATCACTATTTGTTCCTATCTCTTTCAATCTTCACTTTTCTATCTCCTTCTATCTTTTTGTAAATCTTAACTTGCTTCTATCTCTTTCAATCTCCAGTTCTTTATCCCTTTCTATCTCAATCTCAATGCATGTCCACGCCTATCTCTTTTAATCCGCGTTTCTCTATCTCTATCTACTTATCATTTATTGCAGTCTATCTCTTTCAATCCTTCAGAAATCAAAATTCCATCCAAGATGGGGCTACCTAATTTCTTATATAGGATAGAACCGGATAGACCAGATTAATTTGGATTCATTCGGATTGAAAGTCCTGATTACCAGATTTACCGGATTTATTCGGACTGAGAGTTCGGATTAATTCTGATTATTTCGGATTAAGGGGGTATTCTGGTCTAGAAAGCAGATTTTCGGCCGTTTTTTGAAATTTAATTTAAAAAAAACAAAAAATATTTTTAATATCCATTTTTTACCATGTCTTTATTGATATTTTGACAATACAGAAAAAAAGTTTCACACAAAAAAATTAAAAATTAAAAAAGTTAGAGGGGGGGAAAGAGACAGGTGTGAAAAAAACGGTGCATCCTGGCAACCATGATTCCAACTCTCCTGGTGATCTGAAAAAAAAAACCAAAATAAATTCTCAATCAGTAAGGATGCTGTTATAGCCCCTACCTCGGGGAACATGAAAAAAAATTTTTTTACAAAATAGCGACTGTCTGAAATCAAAAATCAATTTTTTACCCCTTTTTTTGATGTTCCTGAATTTTTTAAAAATAGTAAAAACCGAAATTTTGACACGAATCTGGTAGGGGCTATAAAGGATTATATAAAGAAGGTTCACACAAAATTTCAAGTAAATCGGTTGGCTAGAACTTGAGATATCGTGGTGGCCATGTCGAAAAAAGTAGTTTCGAGAAAAACGCGTTTAAAAAAGTGAGTAAAAATTTCAGGCACTCTGTCATTTAATAGTGCGCTATACTTACATTTTGTCAATCAGCCATTCCTGATTCATACATCGGACCTTCTTCTTCTTCAAAATAACTGTTTTCAGCAGCTCTCTCTGCCAAACGAGCACTTCTACCTTCTTTCGAAGCACTTCTACCTTCCTTCGAAATAATAATCATTACATATGTGCAAAATCTCGATTTTCTCGAAAATTGAGTAAATATTTAATAAATAAACAAATGGAAATTCAAAAATCGACAACCAAGGTCCTCTTTGAAATTTATTGAATTTTAATTTAAAAAAAAGAAATTATAAAACGGAGCAAAATTGAAGGCTCTGAAGACTTTTGAACGGAAATTTTGCGTTTGGTCCCACACTGTGGCGGCCGGACCGGTTTAGTTGCCGCGTCACTAAAGTAGCTGTAGCTCTATAAATAATTGAAATTTTTAAAATTCCTTTGGAGGATATGTTCTTAAAGGTCTAAACTTTGAAAATGTGCAAAAAAAAAAAATCGATTTTTTCAAAATTCTAGACCAGAATACCCCCTTAACGGATTTATTTGGATTGAGTCGGTTTGAAGGTTTGAATTGCTTTTGAATAGGTTTCGGATTAATCCGGATTTAAAACTTCCTTCGAATTAGATCGGAATGAAACTGTTTGGTTCGGATATAAATTTCAGAATGATTCGGATTGATTTGGAATGAATTTCAATCTGAAGCTTTCGCTAGGGTATACTATGTAAGAATCTATGGTATGAGCTTCAAACTTATTAAACACTTCAATTTTTTCAAACAAACTACCAAATTTGAAACAATTTCTTAAAAAAAAACTCCCATAGTTTACGAAAAACGAAATAAGTTAAAAGTTTGTATCTGTGTTACGTTTTAGGATCGCAACACACCCCTAATTTTAAAGATATGTGACGTGCGCCGAGGAAAGGGGTCTAAGGCTGCAAAATTCGATTTTGAGGTTTTTACACTTTTGGATAGTTTTTGAGTTGCTCTTTTTAATGAAACCATAAAAAAAATCCAAGCATTACTTTTGCTAATAATTGGGTTGTTAGGTACGCAAGACCTATTAGGTCGCATCTATCCACTCGACTTCGACCGCTCGCCCTGTAAAATCTCCATTTGCAGCCTTAGACCCCTTTCCTCGGCGCACGTCACATATGGGAAACAGGAAAAGATGGTTCTCCCTCGTTTTGGATAGGGAAAAAGGATTCTCTATACCGGGATGAGGATAACCGCAAGATTCAAACACAGTCAGAATTAGAATTTAAATTAGTGTTTATTCAAATGTTCAAAATTGGCAGGCCCCTTTAAAAAAAATCTCTCGATCTGGATCCAAATTTGTCAGGGATTGGTGATGTACTTCTCGATGAAACTTTGTATTTCGAAGGGGTAGTTTTCCGCACAAAATTTAGTACATGAAGATAAGTTTTAGATTACGACGTAACTCGATGAACACTCCAGGCAGACTAAAACAGACTGAAGATCCTGGTCCAAATCCTCCGTTTTTAAAGGGGTTTGGTAATAAATCTTCTGATTCAAATATGGCCGCTAAGCATTGAAGGGTACCTGTGCATATTCGCAGAGTACATGAATTATCGTTTTTCCTTGGAAGTTCTTTGATATAATTAATGTTTTAGAACGAATTTGATAATATATATTGACATTAGTGTCGTAGAAACACAAGTTCCTCTAAATACATTTTAGTTTTAGAGTCGTAAATTAGATTAATGTTTCCTTCTTAATTAAGTAAGGCCAAACATCACCCTGGATTGGTGTATCAGAAGCGTGGGTACGCATAGTGCATAGATTTTCTTATAGATTGAGATTGCAGATGTTTGAGATTTAAAACGGTGACAATTATAAGTTTAATGGTGGATACTGGCAGGTCCAGATACATAAATTAGTGAAAACTTAATTTAGAAGAGTTAATCGTTTCCCTAAACGACGATATTATAGTGAATTTGTTTAGATTTACAACGTTACATGTGTTCTGCATTACTAATTGGGTTTTTAATATTTATAGCTATTCAGATTTATAAATGTGGTTTTTTTGAAAATTCGTAGAATATAATCATAAATTTTTGAAGGGTGTTTACTAATTAGGTTTTGTATTTGTGGGAAAATTGAGGTCAACAAGTGTCAAGAGATTTAGTGGATGTGGATACATAAATTATGTTGTAAGTCGAAGGGGGAGTTCATTAAAGGTCTTTAAGTTCTTAAAGGCCTTTGGTTTGTCCTTGTTTGGTTTTGAACATTTACATTTGCAAAAAAATAATATTGTTTGCTAATATTTAATCAAGATACAATATTGGTTGATATTGAACAGTTAATTATATAAATGCTAATTGCCAGCTGAAATATATGAATTACAATTGCTGGTCTTTTAAAGAATACATATAGAAAAAGAAAGTTAATTCATATTACGTCGCGGCACGTGACATCTGGTTAAAAGTTCTTACTTTTTTTTGCTTCCTCATAGAGGAAGATTTGTAATCGTTATATTTTCCAATATTTTACAAATGGTTTAATTAAAGTTTCCTCACGTGATAAATGTCTAATACAACATTATAATCAATTGTCCGGGTGTGTGTGTGTGTGTGTGTGTGTGTGTAGATGTATGTATGTCGCCGTTTATTGTCGCCCTATTAACTTAAAGACAGTTTTAGATATTTTGATGAAATTTGTAAGGTATATTGGCTCCACCTATGTCTCAAAACGTGCCAAAGGATTTTTCAAAATATTAAATTTTAAAATTTTTATGTACATTTATAATTTTTTAAAAAAATTGATTTTTCGTCAATAACTTCTCAAATAATCAAAATTCATAGCTTATGTAAAGGAAAGAAAGATTCCTTATGTCGAGACGAATCGATTGATCTGTATGATTAATTCATTGTATTGAATATTAAGGAAGTTATGCTTTTATTTGTAATTTTTAAAAATTTCGTTTTTATCTGTTTTCAAATAACCAAAATTCAACGCTAATATAAGAAAGTAAAAGGTTTCTTGGTTCGTATAAAATGATGTAATCTAATAAAAATATATAGATATTAAATTTAAATATTTAAGAAATTCGATAATTCTTCCTCTATGAGGAAGCTATTTGTCTGGGTATGTAACAACCCCCAACAGATCGTGCAATTTAAAATATAGAACAGAGAAGTCCATCCTGCTGGAAGTAAATGGATTGAAACTTTATCCGTTTTAACCCGACATCTATCCATAAGTATCCATTTCAATACTTTTTAATACATGGCGAACCGTTTATACCTGCTGGCTATCCGTCTATCCGTTTGAATCCTAATCTTATACGGTATAACTATCCGTTTTAATCCTTTTATATCCGATTTTATGTATTACAGTCTGTTCAACAAGAGCGTGTTCGCAATATTTCGGAAACTAATGCATATTTTTGAACGTTTTTTTTTTCAAATTAAAGTACGTTCAAAACACTAATGCGCAACCACCTAATAAATGGTCCAGTCCCCATCGTTGTTTAGAATGGCCTGGCACCTTCTTGGCATGCTTTCCACCAAGTTTTCTGCGTAGTTCGATGGTAACTCTTGCCATAGCTTCCGGATTTTTTGCGACAGCTGTTTCAGGGTGAACACACATTTTCCAGCAAGCTTCCTCTTCAAAACACTCCAGACTGTGATGGCCAGTCCAAGGTCGTGATCCCATTTTCCTCTTTCCAAGCGCTGCAGAGACGGTTTTGATGTTTCGGGTCGTTATCCTCTTGCAAGATCCAATCAGAATTATTGGCCCCAAAAATCTTTGTAGCAGACCTTAGAAGACCACGTTGATATATCTGCAACATTTTCTGAGCGTTGAGGTTCTCGGTGAAGAGTTCCAAACATCCAAAACCACGCTCAGAGAAGCATCCCCAAACATGGACCTTTACTGGATGTTTAATGGTCCGCTAGAGAAATCTACTGCCAGCCGTAGACCAGGCATACTTTACGGGAACCCATGCCCAGAACGACGCTTCAACAGAAAAAATGACGTTCGACCAATCCCGGTCGAGATTTTCAGCAGCCCATGCCTTTCGTTTTTCGATGTGGGTTTCTGAAAGTAGAGGTTTTTGCCTCGTGCTACGCCACTGGATCTTTGATTCAACCAATCGCTGTCGTATGGTGTTGATACTAACACATACTCCCCTCTTGGCTAGTATAGCCTTGGCTTCTCGCAATCGTAGAGTGGGGGTACGCCTAAAGAGCTACACGATCGCTTTGTCCTCCTTGCTGGTTGTTGCGCGCCTTTTTCCTCTTTCAGGAAGATCGTCGACGGTTCTATCGGCTTTGTACCGCTCAACCCACTTCACAACGAATGCCTTCGACTTCCTCAAGTATCTAGCAGCCGCTGTGACGGACATTTTTGGTCCTCTTGGATGGAGACGTAAGCGGAACTCATTTTTATTCACGTGCGTTCTCTCGGACGGTTCGAGGGATACTGAATTGGTATCATAGGTGCGCATTAGTCCTTTGAACGAACTTTAATTTAAAAAAAAAAACGTTCAAAAATCTCCATTAGTTTCCGAAATATCGCGAACACGCTCTTGTTGAACAGACTGTACTATCCGTTTTTGTACTTATCCGTTTCAATCCTTCACTTTTTATCTGCAACTCAATCCTTATCTATCCACAACTACTTAGATTTGATCCTGTCACTTATCATGGATTAAAAATGTATCCGTTTGAATAATTACCTATCCTCTTTAATCCGTTCTTCAAAAAATATTATGTTAACAGCATATTTTTACTTGACGACGGATTTAAACGTATAGATATGGATTGATTATTTTTAGTTGGATTAAAAAGGATACATAAGGATAGAATATTTTTCGATGAAGACAGATTAAAACAGATAAATAGGATACCAGCTCACGGATAGTAATGGGTAAAAAAGTTCGAATTCAAACAGATAGTAGCAAATTATATTCTACATCACGTATTGAAAATAATTCAAACGGATAAAGATTTAAAAATCTAACAAAGGATAGAAAATGATTCAAAAGGATTCAAAGTTTACATTCAAAAAGATAACAAATTTCTATCCGTTTGAATCCGTTTCCTTCCAGCAGAGAAGAATTTCCAACGCTTCCACTCTCTCGCTTTTCTTCCCTTTCTTCGAGCACTTCTCTGACCTTATTCCTCCTTTCGTTTCTGAAACCGTATACAAAAATATTTCGAATTTTAATTTGCTAACATAAATATATTTAAAAATAGAATTGAATTGCGCATCTTTTTTTCTTTATGAAAAAAGTTGTGAATCTTGTACTTTTCGAAATAAATTGAGAAAACTCTGTTTTTGCCGAACCAAAATTTAATTTCTTTTTTGACTTCAACTCGCGCCCAGGTGCTCAATTTTGGGAATTTCTAAATAAAATTTACAGGAATTACGTTTCGCAATGTTCTTGAAGTAATTGCGTAGGTTAAAAGTTTAAATATTTATATAAAAAAAATTGATAACTTTTTTAACCTCGTTGCAAAAATTGAACATTGATACTTTCCAACGCTTGAGGAGTACAGCAGATTTTAAACAAGAAAAAAGTTCTAGCGACACAGTTGATCAAAATCAAATAAAAAAGATTTCTGGAAACTTTTACTTTGATTGATTCAATTGTTAAAAAACTATAATTGTTTTATTTCGCGAGCAATCAGTTCTTGGGCATAGACAAGAGCGTTTGCGTTCGAGTAGTCGAATGCAGCCGGTTTTTTTTTGCGTACGCACTCGAACAACGCTAATTGAAAGCTCGTAACTTTTTAATGATTAATTGAAATAAATTAATACTTTTTAAAAACTTTACTATGCCCTAATAAACGTTTCTTTAGCTTAAAATTTAGGCTTACTAGAAATTCCCTCTATAAAGGAAGCTATTGAAAGTTTCTAATCTTTATTTAGATACTGTTTGAAAAAAAAATTTATAACGTTTTTGGATCAGAAAATTAATATACTTTAAATTCCATGTCATCTGCAGAACAGTTTAAACTATAACTTTACCAATTTTCGTCTAAAAATATTAAAAACTTCGTCTTTCGGAGTGAGTTGAAGTAAAAGTCCTTATTAAATTTCATTTATCGAGAAATTTAGTTTTTTAACTTTTTTTTCGAGAAGAGTAATAGTTACAACTTTTCAGCTTAAGAAAAAAAGATGCGCCACGAAACTTCCTACATGAATACTGATGGATATAAGGTTTAAAAATTTTTTTCGAAAGTTGATCGAAGCCGCTTTGCTTTTCCCCCTCCTCGATCTATTCTACCGAAGGCAGTAGGAGTGGGGGTGACTACTCGAGTCTATGCTCTTTTCATGAACGTCCCTGATGTATTCTAAATTTTCAGGTATTTTGGGATGTGTTCTTGCCTTACGATTTATAGAGCCAATAGACTTTGCATCACGAGAAAGCTATGGACTGCCTTTGACTCAATTAAAGCCTAAATGTGATAACAAAGACAAATCTTTGTATCCAAGAATTACTGCAGATCAAGAAAAATCTACCAGTGTTAGGAGTAAATTAGTGGAGGAAGTGTTGAGAAAAGCTAAAGCTAAATGTGGAGAGATCACTAAAGATGATTGGAAAAATTGGACTAGGGAAATATGTGGTCCAAATAAAATCCTTAAAGAAATTTCCATAAGTGCTATTAATAAAATACAAAAATGTGTTGATAAGAAAGATCGATTGAACGATACATTGAAAAGAAAGGCCCAAAAAGACCTTTTTAAAAACTTCTGTGATAAAGTCGCATTAGTGTAAGTTATTTTGTATATATATCAAGTTTTTATTTGATTTCGTAAAAAATTAAAAGATTAAATGAACTTACCTTAAGTGAATTTCAATCGTAATTGTGAGAGCTGCCTCGTCCGAATAGATCAAACATGTAGTTACGCTCTAACTGCTTAATTTCGCACTCTCCTTCAAATCGTCCCTTGTTTCGGCCGCTCCCTATCTTTTGTCATTTAAGTTTAAATTGTTTTTGAAATCGCGATATAGGGTATTTTTAAGGGAGGGTGGGTTTGATCTATTTGGACGAGGCAACTCACACAATTACGATTGAAGTTCACTTAAGGTAAGTTCGTTCAATCTTTTAATTGTACTTCGCTGCCTCGTCCTCAAGATCAAACATGTAGATTTTTAAAGACTTTAGAGGGATTTACAAACAAGGAACACAGAAATTTATTTATAATTCAATCATGAAGTTCTGGTTGGATCATTTACGATGGCCGATGCGAAGTCTCCCTGTGGAGCGATAGGCCTGTTATAGAATTTTGCGAATACCGTAGAGGTTTTACTCCATCCTGCTGCTTCACGGATCACGTCAATGTTGACTCCTCTTTTTGCTGCTAAGGATGTTGAAGCATGCCTAGTGCTGTGACTTGAAAATACATCAGTATCCACACCGCCTTCTTTATGCGTCTGTTTAATCCAACGATTTAATGTCTGCGCTGTCGCTTCGTGGTGTGGTTTTTTAAATGTTATGAAAAGTTTTTTATTATTGCCTCTTATCTGAGTCGTTCTATTGATGTATGTCGATAAAGCTGATGCTGCACATAGTTCCTTTCTTCTTGTTTTTGAAAAAGGGGATGTGTAATGTTGGCTGATTCCTATTTCTGCCCGAGGTTTTTAGTCTTTCGGATATAAAGATCTGGAGTTGCTCTTCTGATGTGACTATGTTATTCAGATTAATTTTGAACAGCGTGTGTACTCTCTGTGTCGTTATCAGAGCCAAAAGGGTTGCCAATTTTTTCGTGAGACGCTCCAGCGTAATGTCCTCGTTAGGATAAAGAGTCTCCACATACTTAAGAACCGGTACAGGGTCCCAGGTCGTCTTGTATTTTGACTTTTGTGGTTTTACCACTGCAACTCCCTTGAAGAATCTTGATATCCTGGTGTCTTTTCCCAGTTCGTTTCCCGTAAGTAGGGATATCGCTGCTCGGTATATATTGAGAGTACTGTAGGATCCAATTTTTGTCATTATTTCTGAGAAGAACTTCAGTGCATCTGTAGTGGAACCACTAAGTGCTGAAAGTTTATTCTTTTTACAGAACTCCCACCAGCGCTTCAGTCTCTTGCTGTATTGCCTTAAGATGCTTTCTGTAATTGAGGAAAGTGTGATCTCTACTGCTTCTTCTGGTACCATTGTTGTGATGGCCATAATGGAACTAAGACAACCCCTTCTGCTTCGTCAGTTTTAATTTTTTTCAAGACCTGTAGAACTAAGCAGAAGGGGGGGAACGCATAAAAATAAGCACCAGACCAGTCTACGGTAAATGCGTCAACGGCTTCTGAGTCTGGATCTCTATGCCAAGAGACGTTTCTTTGACATTTTGCATTAACCCTTGATGCGAAAAGGTCTATGTCAAATTTTCCGAATTTCGCTACCATCTTTTCAAACGCCCAGTTCCCATTCAGTTTCTTGGGGTAAGATCCGTAACAGCTCGTCAGCCTCTTTATTTTCTTTTGATTTCAAATATGATGCAAAGATCCATATTTTTCTTTCTTTGCACCATTGCCACAACTCTTTACTAATTGAAGTCATTTTTGGATATTGAATGCCACCCATTCTATTGATGTACGAAATCTCTGTAGTGTTGTCAATTCTCAACAGGATTTTGCAGTCGTGGCATTTAGATGCAAAGCATTTTAGGCCATAGAGGGTTGCTTTCAGTTCAAGGTGATTTATGTGAGATTCTTGCTCTTCTTTATTCCACCAGCCATGTGCTTTTTTACCCTCGCAAAACGCTCTCCATCCTGAACGAGAAGCATCTGAAAAAATTATTTTCGAGTAGGCGTGTTTTCTATTTGGGTTTTTTGATGATTCAATATTATGAATCCACCGTTGTAAGTCTTCCTTAAGTTCTGGTGAGAGGGTCATGCTTGCTTTAAAGTTTTTCTCCGATTCCTGTAGAGCGAGGTACTTTGCTCGTTCAAGTGTTTTCGTGTAGAGCCATCCATAGCTTATTGCAGGATAAGCTGTAATCAAAGTTCCGATGAACTGAGCTAGTTCTCTTATTTTACACCTATCCCTGTTTGAAAATTGTTTTGCAAGAATACCGATCGACTTTCTTTTCTTTTCAGGAAGTTCAATGCAGAAGGATTCGCTATTTAGTATAAATCCAAGAAATTTACACTTTTTTGAAGGTATTAGGTCACTTTTTTCCAGATTAATTATGAATCCAAGAGATTCGAGTAATTGAATCGTTATTTTAATGTCTCTAGTGCATTGTCTTTCTGAGTTAGAAAGAATTAGTATGTCATCTAGGTAAATTACCAGGATTATTCCCTGCTCTCTGAGCTTTTGGGCAACCGGTTTCATTAGTTTTGTGAACGTATAGGGGGCTGTGCACAATCAGAATAGCAAGCATGTGAACTCGTAATTTATTTCGTCAAAGGAAAAACGAAGAAATTTCCAGTGATCTTTGGAAATCGGTGTTAGGAGGTATGCATCTGTTAAGTCAATTGAAGCAAGGTAAAAATTGATTGACATAAGTCTCAATGCTGTTCTTATATTCTCCATTTTGAAGTGCGGAGGATTTATGAATTTATTGAGCTGTTTTTGGTTCAAAATAAATCTGTCGTCTCCATTAGATTTTTGTCTTAGGAAGTAAGGGGAGTAAAATTCCCCAGGACATGGTTTACAGCGAGATACAGCACCTTTATTTTCCAGTCGTAAAATTGCGTTTTTGGTTCTAAGGTGCTCATCTGTAGACATTTTTTGTCCGTTGGTTTAAATTCCTGACGTGGCGTTTGATTAAAGGGCAGGACATAACCTTTGACACTATTCAAAATAGACTGGTCTGATGTTATTTTTTCCCAGACATGAGAAAAGTGTTTTAACCTGCCTCCAATTGTGCTTACCTTTAATACCTCTTCAATGTTTGGTTCCGATATGATGTTGGCCCTACCGTCTTCTGACCCGAAGGGTTCTTCTTGAGAGGGCCTTTCCGGTTTAAATTACTAGATCTAGATGTTGACGCAGATGCATTGCATCCTGAAGATCTAGCATCCGTTTTTGATGTCTGCTTAATGATGTCTTTGCCCACTTTTTCGACTTACTTCGCCGTCTTGTAGCGTTCGGAGAATTTTTCTCCAAATAGCGACGTATCAACGTCAATTTCATCAGCAACGGATTTAACTATGGGGTCTCTGCCAGAGGTGACCAGGGATCTTCTGGTGATGGAAATACCATGGTGCAAATCTGTGAGTATTTGCCCTACATCACCGAGGCATGTCTTAACCTCATTTAGCGTCTCATTTGGGTCTTTTGTTTTGGAATGATCCAAAAGAATTGTGAGAGCTTTTCCTATGTCGCTTAGTCCAGCCTCTACTTGATTCTGGGTGGCGCATTGGTATTTATCTTTTTTGATACCATTTGCACCAATGACAACTTTTATTTCAGGATTAAGGCTTGGTGCAGACATTATGTTGCAGTTCTCTGCAGGAGGATATTTGTCAGCAAAATTTTTTCGTTGCTCTTTTTGTAGGCCCACTTTCATTATTTTGGACAATAATTGTCCAACGGACTGGTTAATTGGCTTACTGAGCGACTTTTTTGCAAAGGGATCCCCTCCCAAATTGTCAAGGATTGAATCCTCCTTGTCGACAGCGATGACGTCATTTTCTGACGAGGATTTTTCCTTCTCGTGATTTTTTCCGATGTCGAATGTGGAAATGTCAACCTCTCGCTGATGTGACGAACCTCTAGTGCTACGCTCACCGTCAGTTTTTGTTTTGCGTGACGTACCTTGTTGGTTACGCTCATTGCCATTTTTGTCACGGGACGCACCTCTAGAGTGACGATCACCGCCATGATCAACCGGAGAGGGTGATCTGGGGGTCGCACCTCGCGAATGACGCTCACCCGTGTGGCTTTGGGCATACCTTGGACTATTTTCCGTCGAATCGCTGGAGCCACTTCCACTGGAACTGCTCGATCTAGAGCTAAGAGAGGTGTCAAAATAATCAGATGAAGACGAGTCATGTCTTCGCCGCTTTTGACTTTTCTTCACTTTTCTCTTCAGCTTCTTGATTTTTCGGAGAATCTTGTCTGAAACATCACTGCAGCTCTTCCTCTTTCGTTTTCGGTTTTTCGATGCTGAACCCACCTTAACTATTAGAAAGAAAAGAAATTTTCTTGCGCTTCGATGCGGTGAGAACATACAGAAAAAACGTAATGACAAAAGATAGGGAGCGGCCTCTTGAGGACGAGGCAGCGAAGTACAATAATAGCACAGGCACACAAAAAAAAAAAGTGGTCTGTACCAAGAACCGGACCTATATATTCGTATGTATTTTGACGCGC
>CAJFCP010024694.1:17193-31983 GCA_904066005.1 Synergus itoensis | reverse complement strand
TATATTTTGACTTAAATTGCTTGAAAAAGTTCAACAAATACAATAAAATAATATAATAATATAATAATTTGGTTGGCTCAACAAAAGAATTTGGTTGCTATACAGCCAACAAAACATTTTTGTTGAGCCAACCAAACTTTTTTGTTGGGTCTTTTTGTTGGCTCTACAAAACTGTTTGGTTGGCTCAACCAAACTGTTTTGTTGGCTCAAAAAAATTATTTGGTTGACACTAGGTATTGTTCAATTAATGAACAGTTTTAGCTTCTTTTTAAATGATTTTTATGTTATTTTTATTTAAATTATATTTATTTATACTAACGCAAGCTTTTTACGATAAGAAAAATCGGAAAGAAATTTTTCGGCGACCGGAATTCGAACTACCTATAAACAGTGTTTATAGGTAGTTAGAGGTTGAGACGTTAGAGGTTGAGATAAGTGTTTATTAAACACTTATCTCAACCTCTAACGTATCGAATGCAACTTAAACCACACGGTTAACCTAGCACTTACAGTAGCGCTCAAAAGTATTTTGTAGATTGTTTAATGTTGGTGCCTTGTGAAAATAGTATTATCGAGTATATAATTTTTTTAAAACTACAACATATGCCTTGCAAGTAATAAACATTTTCATTTTCATTCTATTATATGTTACTTTTCTTCACTTGTATATATTTTTCAATTTTTTACTTAATTTCTATAAAAATAAATTAATTATGTGTCTACAAAATACTTTCGAGCGCTACTGTATAATATTTTATAAAAATCCCAGCAAAGTATCACATAAGCCAGGGCTGGCGAACACGCATGCGTAGTCGTGCATCTAATTGGTTTTGTTAGGCCAACCAAACAGTTTTGTTAGGCCAACAAAAAGACCCAACAAAAAAATTTGGTTGGTTCAACAAAATATTTTGTTGGCCCAACAAAATAATTTTGTGTTGACAACCAAAATTTGGTTGAGGCAACAAAAACTGTACAACAAAACGTTTTTGTTGCCATGACTAAATTTTTTTTTCAGTGCAACAGCCAAAGTTCTCCCGGAATGAATTTCCAATTGAAAACCACGTTGATCTGAATTATAAACATTCTGTACTCCAACATTTGCTATCTCTTGCTTTACACTGGCTACAAATTCATCTGCCTTCATTTTTAACTCATCGACATTTTCCAAAGTCTTTCTAGTAACAAACTTATTTATTTTTCTGGAAAATATTCTGTGTTTGGTTTTAAATTTAGCAAGCCATCCTCGAGAAGCGCGGAAGCGAAAATCTTCATGCACTGAAAAAAAAAATTTAGTAATGGCAACTAAAACGTTTTGTTGTCCAGTTTTTGTTGCCTCAACCAAATTTTGGTTGTCAACACTAAATTATTTTGTTGGGCCAACAAAATATTTTGTTGAACTAACCAAATTTTTTTTTCAGGTCTTTTAGTTGGCCTACCAAAACTGTTTTGTTGGCCCAACCAAACAAATTAGATGCACGACTACGCATGCGTGTCCACCAGCCCTGACTTATGTGATACTTTGCTGGGATTTTTATCAAATATTCTATGTGTTAGATTAGCCGTGTGGTTTAAGTTGCATTCGATACGTTAGATAAGTGTTTATATGTAGTTCGAATCCCGGTCGCCGCAAAATTTCTTTCCGATTTTTCGTATCGTAAAAAGCTTGCGATAATATAAATAAATATAATTTAAGTAAAAATAATATAAAAATTATTTAAAAATAAGCTAAAACAGTTCATTAATTGAACAGTACCTAGTGTCAACGAAATATTTTTTTTGGGCCAACAAAATAGTTTGGTTGGGCCAACAAAACAGTTTGGTTGGGACAACAAAACAATTTGGTTGGGCCAACAAAACAGTTTTGTTAGTCTAACAAATAGACTCAACAAAAAAATTTGGTTGGCTGTATAGCAACCAAATTCTTTTGTTGAGCCAACCAAATTTTGGTTGATAGAACCAAACAGTTTTCTCAGTGTGGCTAATATCTTTCTGGGCTTGTAATGCCCATCTGCGTATGTCTTTATCGTGAACAATTAGCCCGTTTTCTACTGCTTTCTTAAAATTGTCTAATGTGATGTCATAGATTCTAGACACTTTCTCTCTATAAGTACCACCCTTATTGAGAGTCTTAATTGTTTTACCGACGTAAGTTTTCTAAATTTCTGCTGTACGCTGTGCAGACTTAAATTTTTTTTTACCACTTCGCCAATATTCCGCTGCTCTTAATTTATAGTCGTATGATAGTTCTTCCTTATCTTGTGTGCATTTATCCGTAGGTGAAAAAGGGGGATCAGTAATATGGTGTTGAACATCATCTTCTATGATTTGTGTATCTAAATTTTTAAAAGGTTCTCGGAAATCTAACGACTCTTTAATCACCATCTCCAACCCGTTGAATTCTTGCATAGCATCCATCAAAATTGTTTCAAAATTTTCCTTTAAGGGGTTATATACAAAGTTGGTCCTCAAAAAATCGAAAAACTTTTTATTGCATATTCTGAAAGTACATGCTTTCAAAAATATGTGTGCGGAATTTCATTCAGATCGGAGCACTAGATCATAAATTACAGCCTTTCGCAGTGCGTTCGCGGCGCGTCTCGATCGCTGAACACAAAACTTTAATCGCGATTATCTCGGAATGGAGTTTTTTGAAAAGTACCGTCGCCGTGAACGTGATAACTCGAAAACTTTTCAACCGACCTGCATATTTTTTTTTTAAATTGTTCATATTTACAATCTCGTGTATTTGAACGATTCCTTTTTCAAAAAAAAAAAATGTGCGATTCTTTTAAATAATTATTTATTCGAAATGACCGAATGACATTCTTGTTCAATAATTTGATGACTTTTACATTCTCATCAGAGAAGGTATTAGATTTCTGTAAAATTTGACCTCCCCAGTTTTCGTCAAATGTCCACGTTTTGGGACCCCCTGAACTCGAAAAACATGTTTTTACGAATGTGTCTGTCTGTCTGTAGATTTTTAGTTTGTGAGCACGATAACTTTCGAAAGAATTGACAGATTAGATTGGCCTTTGGTATACTCTTTTAGTGTCCTAATATGAAGGTCACGTTCGTTGGAAAGCCATTTTGGATAAAAATTCAAAAAGTTGGAGCATTTTGAAAATTTTTGAAACCACTTTTTTTTTAATTTAAAAATTCTATACACGGATGTTTGTAGTACTCAAAAAGTCGAACAATTTATCCTAATGACTTTTTTGGATAAAAAAAAAATTGAAATACTTATAATATTTTGAAAATCCAAAAAAATGAAAGAAAACTTAAATTAGAAGCCAAACAACGCACGATATGAAAAAAAGTATAAAGATGAAAAATCATTATTTTCGAACGCCCTATAGGACAGATATAACAACTTTTTGAATTTCCATAAAAAATCGAAAATTCAAATTTTGAGCCAAATAACGCGAGATGCAGAGAAAATGATAATAAAGATAATTATTGGTCTTAGAAAGATCTACAAGTTTTCCTTTGACCATTTTTCAATAGGATGAGTAGTTTTCGTTTTAATCATGAAAAATATTGTTAAACAGAGCCGAGCGCGAAGCGCGAGTTCCCTGATGAGAATGTGCTCCTTAAGGTCGATAGAACCTTAATTAAATTAGTTTTCTTTTACGTTCAAAGCTGTAATTTAATTTTATTTAAATTTAATTTAATGAAATTTAAATTTAAAGCAATTAAAAAAAAAAACATTCGATACGACCCCCCGCGCGCCGTAGGCGTGCTCATTTTTTTTATTTCGGTTGTGCGGTTCGCTTTCAATCACGTTCACTGCAAGCCTCTTAAAAAAAAGGCTTTTGGGAGGAGGAGCCATAAGTCCTGCAATTGTTAATATTTTTTTATTATAAAACTTCTAATGTTGTTCTCCGAGACTAGTTCCAACAAACTGTATTTGATTTTTTCCAATACAATCTTCATAAAGTCCTTAAAAAAATTCACGAACATATCTCAATTTTTCCCATCAACTTTGTATATGTATAGCCCCTTAAGGGCATGCTCTACGGTGATGACGTAACCAATTTTTTTGGCGCTCACCATGTACAAATGGAATCATATATCGCTCTCAAAATTTGGAATATAGGAAATGAGACATTAAATTGCGTTTGTATATTTAGTTGTAGTCAAAATTTTGAAAAAAAAATCAAGTCGGTAAAGTAGAGATCTAATTTTTTTTCAAAATTATGGCTCCAACTAAATATACAAACGTAATTTAATGTCTCATTTCCTATATTTCAAAGTTTGAGAGCGATATAGCATTCCATTTGGACATGGTGAACGCCGAAAAAAATTTTTCATAACCAAGCGTAGAGCATGCCCTTAATTCAATTTCCTTAATGTTTGTCGGAGTTTCTTTTATATTTAATGTTTGGAAAGTAGCAAGCAGTAAATTTATAACATTTAAAGGATTCACTTTCATTTTCAAACCTGTAAACAAGTTGAAATTTTTTTTTTTAAAGTAACAGTGAATATTAAAATATAAGTGAACTAGATGTGAATTCGATCTCGGGTGTTCCATTTAAGTATATTTATATTTTTTGTGCTCACTTTTTGAGCACTTTGCTTCCTCATAGAGGAAGCATGAAAGATTTGTCTAAATACTTAAAAATATATACATATAATTCTTTTTTCTCGAAACAAAGAATCTTTCGACCTCATCATTCGTATTTTTTAATAAAATTTATTTACATTAGATTACTTAATTTTATACGATGCAAGAAACCTTTTACTTTCTTACATTAGCTTTGAATTTTTAATTATTTGAGAAGTTAGAGTCGAAAAATCAATTTTACAAAAATTCTAAATGTACATAAAAATTGTAAAATTCAATATTTTGAAAAATACTTTGGCACGTTTTGAGATAATTTTGAACTATCATTGTAAATTTTTCTTTATTTAATGAAGAAGTGGTTGCAAAAAATTTAGGACACGCAAAATGGCTCAAGGCAGGCCACATTCCATTATTCAGATTTTTCATGTATAATATCGAAATTTGAAAATGTATTTGTTAACTTACCGTTCTGTTTCGTGCTTTCGGTTTATTCTGCGATTCCTGTGAAGTTTGTTGGTCTCTGCTTCTTTGTGTTAGGGAAAGTAACAATGTTGAAAACTATACACTACACTGAACTACTATAGGTTTCAAAAATATTGACCTCTCTACAAAAGTTTGATTAAGTCAGTGAAAAAAAATCGCTAATAAACAAGACAAACTTCATTTGAAAGGTATTTTTATCGCGCACAAATTCTCCATTCATAGTTCGCTGTAGGTTAATTATTAAAAAAATTATGGTTGAATGAAGGTAGAAAAACAGGGTCATCAACACAAATTTTCCGACAGTGAGCTTTCACTTATTATATTTTATTGAAAAATGAGTAAAAATGAGTGAAAAAAATCAAGTGGCTACCCTGACATTTTCTATAAAGGTAGGTATCATGAAAATATTTAAATGTTTATAATTTTAGCTTATAGAGTCAATTATAAAGGGTGATGCTATCTCAATTCCTAATTGTGGTAGAAATCTCTGCTAAAGCTCGAAATAATTAAAAAAATTCAAATGATTCAGTTATATAAGAAATAAAGATTTGAAAAAATTACATCATTATATATTAGTCATTAATTTATCTGGACATTTTTTTTGTCGCTAGAGGACGAGAATTGTAAGCCATACGTCAGCAAGATCCCAAGCTCAATTGTCCGACTCAGGGTCCTCATTTAATACTTCTTCCAGATACCTGAAAAAAATAAGGGTACAAGAAGTTAGAACTGCCAAGGGCGTAGGAATTTTTTTTTTTTTTTGAGTTGTTAAGAAAGTGAAAGCTGTAGAAATTGATTTATAAATATTTATAAATATTTTCAACACTTATAAATATTTTTAATACTTATAAAAATTCAGAAACTCATCTCTTGCTATGGACAGGTAGGTTCGCTCATATTTCACTTGCTGTTTCACTTGTTATCATTCATTTTTGGAAACATTTTCTTATATTCTTGCGTCACAATGTAGTAATAATAAATTAAATTAATGGTAAATACAAGTATACTAATATTAAATTAAATTAAATTAAATTAAATTAAAATTATAAAGTGTAATTTAATTCATTTAATTAAAAATAAATTATTAGAATTTACTTCAATGTATTCATAAAGTAATGATCTATTTTTATTGAATACAATTAAAGTAAATTAAACAAAAATATTTTGTTTGATTTTAAATTGTTATTGTAATTCATTTACATCTATATCCTATATATTAAACTATCAGAGTAAAAATTTTGTTGTACCACTTAATGAACTCATATTTCAACAATATAGTAATTAAGTAAAAGTGCTTACAGTCAAATTGATACAGTATTGATGAGGTAAACAGTGAATTTAATTTTCTCACGTGATAATCGGTTTCCTAGTCAGAGGCGTAGCTACCGCCGTAACGGCCGTATCAATGATACGGGGCCCCTGAGCTTCAGGGGCCCCCGAGTGTGTTAACGAAAATTCGTAAAATTAAAAATTTTTAATTAAAAGGGTAGAAGGGCCCCCCGACAAATTTTGATACAGGGCCCCCTTAGAGTAAGCTACGCCACTGTTCCTAGTTCCTACGTCTTTTATTTTTTTCAACTTTACTAGGCATAGGAGTTTGGTGGAAAGTGCCGAATAGTAATAACCCTGGGCCTGAAATTGATACTGAAGACTTCTTTTCTCCGCCAAGAAAAAAAAAAGTTCCTAAAAAAATAATTGCTACTAACAAATTATGTAATTGTTTTAAAACTTTATTTCTTATGTAACTGAATCATTTGAATTTTTTTAATTATTTCAAGCTTTAGCAGAGCTTTCTACCCCAATTAGGAGTTGAGACAGCATATTGCAAATTTACGTAAAATATTCACGTCATTGCTGTTATTTTCCAGTTTTATTTTTGTACATTCTGTGATAAATTTTATCTTTCAAAAAAATAAGGTGAATCGTTTATAACAGATTGCACAATTTAAAATTTTAAAAAATTTGAAAATAATGCACACAAGATTTAATTATAATAGTTAATAATGTATTTTAGGGGTAGATACTTTCTTCAATGCTGTTTTTTTTTCTTAAAAATACGTAAATACCTTTATCCTCTTTTTTGTGTGCAACACGTATTTTTTTCGAAAGTTTTTGCTCGATTTTAGATTTATTTTGCAATTTTATATATAATTAGGGGGTGGTTTACCCCCGTGTAATTTTTTAATTATTGTTGAATGTACTCTATTTCAGTTCCATCGTTATAAAACTAATTTTTCAATTTTTTTTTTGTGTATGGAAAGTGTATATTATGACAGACACAAAGTAAGAAGAGTTTAGGGTTAGTTACCCCACTAATTTTTTTTTTAATTTTTGGCGAAACACGTAAACTTAATTTTTTTGTTTCAAGTATAAAATATATTTCTTTCAAATGTTTTCCTGTGAATTAAACAATTTTTAGCACAACTTTAAAAATATGTAGGGGTGGTTTACCCCCTTATGATTTTTTTTGAGAAAATTACGTTATTCATCTTTCATCACAAGGAAACTTTTCCAGTAGGTTTGATCGAAATCAATTTGGTTTTTATATACAAAACTATGCAATCGGCACTTGAAACCCCTATTTTTGAGGGGCTGTTTCACCCCTTAAAATGTTTTTCCGCAGATAAAAAAAAAAATACTTGTCGCTTAGTTTTTCGAGTACTACAACATATATCAGGGAGAATCAAATCG
Organism: Synergus itoensis; assembly: GCA_904066005.1. Lineage (NCBI taxonomy): Eukaryota > Metazoa > Arthropoda > Insecta > Hymenoptera > Cynipidae > Synergus > Synergus itoensis. The sequence continues at coordinate 24,242 of CAJFCP010024694.1, read as the reverse complement.
GCGAGTAGACCTGGTGGACCTTCCTTGTGAGTTACGTATTTTATTTGCGGGAAAACTCAGATCCAAATGCGTGTATTTACAAAATTTAGCGGATACGAATACATAAATTATGTGGGATGCCATAGCAAGAGTCTTCTAAAGGCGTGGCCTTTTCTATGGGTTGTCCTTTGCTTGAGATTTACATTTATGTTTTTAGAAAAGATACAATATTATTAACTATTAGACAATTAATGATCTAAATGCTAATTGCCAGCTCAGATATACGGATTACAATTGCTGGTCTTTCAAGAATAAGTAGAAACACAGATAATGAAATAATATTTAATAATAGGATAATTATTATTACGTCGCGGGACGTGACATAATTTAAAAATGCCTGCCTAGTTTCCATAGACGTAGAAGTTCATAAATTTTCCGACTATTCTTTTAAATCTGTTTTAAAAATCTTTATGTGTAATTTTGATCCAGTATTTAGGGTTGCCACCTCGGCCGGTTTGACCGGCCGAAACGTCTTAACGCCGCCGGCTGCCGGTCGAAATACGAAAAAGACGGCAGAAACACGAAAAAGCCGGCGGAACTTAAATACTATGCATTTATGTGTTTTGATGTGCAAGTTACTTGAGTAAGTTAGGGATATGGAATCGACTTCAAAATTTTCGATTTCCAAAATCGATTAATTAAGATGAAAAATCGATTATTACAGACTTTTTTAAAAAGTTATTTAATTCATTTTTAACGTTTATTAATTATAAATAGGTATAATTCAAACTACATAGATCATTTATTTTCTAAGCACAATGAGTCATAAATCACCTGTTCTGTACCGGGATTCATCGTAGTACTAATAATAAAATAACTCCTGTTTTTGGGGAAAATCTCCGATAACTCAATAAATAACTCCCGATTTTTGGTAAAATCTCCGATAACTCAATAAGGGGGCTCCGAACAATTGCATATTTTCTTGATCTGAGAAAATGTATCTCAGATGGAATAGTACATTATCTTAACCTGATAGTTTCTAACTTGCGTCAAGAATATATTTTCTTAATTTAAGAATACATAGTATTGTGACAATACAATTGTGTCCACGCAGAAAAAAAAATCTGTAGAATCTATAAAAAACAATAATTAATTAGGAACATGGTTCATTTGCAAATATATTATGGATTTACTTATAATTAATCGATATTTGTAAATTTTAACGCTTATATAACAAATAAAATTTCGCACGCAACGCGGGGGGGAATCGAACGCACGACCTACGGGACGCGAGTCCAGCTACCTAAAAATTATCCTAAGCTCTCGAGATGGTGGTCTCACATTTTTTCCACGGTATACTCATCACGAAGACTCATTCAAACACAAAGATATTTTAACAGATTAATTTTTCTGCGTGTGTGATTGTCACTTGATATCTTAGGCATTGTCGAAGATCATTGGACATTCGTCTCAAATCCATATTTATTGAAAGAATACAATATGCAAACATCATACTAAAAATAAGTTACTTCTCGGTCAAATGTATTCATTTTCTTGTATCAAGAATATGAATATTATATTATAAGAAAGATAGTAATTAAAGTAAGCACCGGTATTTACTTGGATCAAGAAGTCTTAATTAATTAAATTGTCCAAGTAATTTCACTGAATTAATTATTTTCTTGATTCAAGAAAATCGGTGTCTTGTACTTAGAAAAGAATGACTTCTCTCAAGTAAAATCGGCCAAGTAAATCCGTTGACTTGATTCAATGCACTTTTCTTTTCCGTGCAGGATTTATTTGGATTCGATTAGGATCACTGGATTCACAAACTCACAATAGTCGAAGAACAGGTAAAGAGTTACGCACAATTCGCATTCACAATAGGCAAGGACAAACTTCACGTATACGGAGGACAGGGATAGAATTCTTCGCTAGGTTCGCGAAGACGGGTTGAAGATCTAGATGAAGACTGACTTCAGTTGTAGAGCCCGACGGCACGATAAAGAGTCGGATTTTAGACTGGCTGGTTCACAGGTCGAAGTTCAAATGTAGAGCTCATCGGCACGGTAAGGAGTCGGTGTTCTGATTGATTAGCGGTGGCAAATCGCCGGTTTTTATACAAAGTTTAATGGGCGATAAGGTCAGTTGCCCTAGTTTTACCCTTCTGATTCCAGGTATTTTGGGCAAATCATGCGGGCATTCGTGTCCGGCGAAAGTGTTCAAAAACGCTTTTAGCTTAAGTTTCCGATGACCAATAGCAGAAGGCACGTGTTATTGCTTGATAGTTAAATGAATTAGATCTTTATAACGGGAGTTCGAAGTCGACTTCGAGAGGGTGGTTTGACATGTTTATTATTCAATATTTCTGATTATCCTGGTACCGGACTCAAGGTGTACTGATGAACAATTTTATAAGTTCTTTGACCCGGATATTGGATCAATACTTGGATGCTCATGTTCTTTAGAATGAATTGATTTTTAATTATAAGGTTAATAAGTGACATGATGTCACACTTGGCTACTTTCTTAGAATACATTCCGTAATAAATCAATAAATTGTGTTAGAAACAGACTATATTTAACATTTTGATGAAGTCTTATACAGAATAAAATTATTCCTCATTTTAAATAATAACTAACAAAAATTTTAATCCTTCGTAAATAGAAAAATAATAAACAAAATACTTTCTTTTGTGTTGGCAACATCACCAAAAAAATCTATTGATTAGTTTTGAAGATATAAAAGTAATTCTTAAAAACAATTTAAAAACTAATTTTTCGTTTAAACCACCTTAATTGAATTTTTAGACAAAATACATTTTGGATTTGAAATAATTTTCAAAAACAGCTGCGGGGAGCGGGAAAGAAAAAAGAAAAGGTTAGTCGTCGATTTGTGAGATTAGTGCAAAGAAAGTCGAGCGAAAAGAGTCGTTTGAAGTCGACCTCAAGTCGATTGTAAAAAATCGAATTTAAGCCGCGAAATTCGACTTTCGATTAAAGTCGACTTCGAATTTTCTATCCCTAGTTTCCATAAGATTTTAACGGAAATCAGACGGAAACCAGGGTTGGGTTGACATGTTTACAATTGAAAACAGAGTAAGGCTTCGTTGAATGAACATTACTGTACTGTATATCTTTGGTTTTACACTCGACTCTCTCAAACATAACCATCTTTACGTATTTTAAGGGATTTTAAAGTATTTCTTGGAATTCTAAAGAATTTAAAGAAGCTTGTAAATTTTTATTTTTAAAAGATTTTAAGCGATTTTTTATTTCACTAGATTTGTATTTTTTAGAGATTTCAATGCATTTTAAGGAATTTTAAAGAATTTCACGAGACTTTTATGATTTGTAAAAAATTTTGTAAAATAATTGAAAAGGATTTCATGGAATTTTAAATTTTTTTGTGTAACTATATGAAATTTAAAGATGTTTCTATGAATTTCAAGAGATTTCAGCGAATTTTAAGGGATTTCAATAGGTAAGGAATTTCAATAGGTTTCCAATAATTTTTAGAAATTTTGATGCATTTTAAGGTATTTTAAAGTTCCTCATGGAATTTTAAAAGATTTTACGAGATTTTTATGATTTTTTAAACATTTTGTGAAATTTTAGGGAATTTCGAAAAGTTTTCAAAAATTTTTTTAAATTTTTACGTATTTTAAGGAATTTTAAATTTTTTCGTGGAATTATAAAGGATTATAAGAAACTTGCAAGAATTTTATGAGATTTTAAGGGATTAATAAATATTCTCGTGGAATTTAAAAGGATTTTAAAAGGCTAGTAAGAATTTTAAGAAATTTAAATTATTTTAAACTGATTTTAAGAAATTTAAATGTTCCTCGTGGAATTTTAAAGGATTTCACTTATGATTTATAAAAGATATATTACAGTATACTTTAAGGGGACCAGTCAGTCAAAAAATCGATTCTTTTTATTGCATTTTCTGCAAGAATATAATTTCAAAAATATTCTCTCCAAATTTTATAAAGATCCGAGCATTATTAACGAAGATTTAACCATTTAAAGCGAAGTAGGTATAAGGCAGTTTGGAGGAAGCATAAAACTTTAAAACGCGTTTTTCTCGAAACAAGTTTTTTAAATCGGTGGCCAACACAGTGCCTCAACGGCTTATCCGATTGTTACAAAATTTTTATCAGTTATTTAATACATAATTATCTAGTGAATGAACGGAAGGATGTTTTGAAAAAAAATTTTTTTTTTGAGGTGAAAAACGGGCATTTTTTCAGCAAGAAATGAGTTTTTTTGTTCAAAAGTCCGGCAATTTGAAAAAAATCAAAACAAAAAAAAAAGCCTTCGTTCATTCTAAACATGTTTACTAAAGAATGCCGTTGGATTTTTTGATTTCACATGATCAACATTTGACCAGTTATGGCCACAGAAAACGCCCTTTTTTTTGGATCTCTCGGGGATTGGACGTAACTTCTTTCTTTTACATTATTTTTAATTTAAAAAATTACTGAAAGAGTTTCAAATATGTAGTAATCGAATGGTCAAATACTTGTAACATGATAAATAAACCTGTCTTTTAAAAAAAATTGAAAAAAATCGCTCTATTCTTGACCTCTCAGACTGACGTGTCCCCAAGAGATTTTAAGGAATTTCAATAGATTTAAAGTGATATTATACGGAATTTTTGAAAAATTTCAATAGTATTATTATTGAAAATTGTTGTGCATTCTCAATACTTTTTTGTCAGGGAAATTTGTCTGAAAGTCAAGGAAAAGTCAGGGAAATGTCAAGGAAATTGAAAAATTGAATCTTGTGGCCACCCTGGATTTTGAACTGTAAATTCCCGACATGAACCACTGTGCAAATGCATTGTCAAACAGTATAATGATTGTGCACCAGGAGCGAGCGTTTGGATAGGGAAGGTTGGTAGGGATAACAATTCTGTGGAGAGGCAGCTGCATGGACAGCTCCTCTTTATACTTTTATAGGTTATAACTCCCCCACCAAACCTCGCAGGCTGAAACTTCGTGGCTTGAACCTTTTTGGCTTCTTCTTCCTTCGCAGTTCGCTAGTCGTGGACAATCGTTCAGTGTAAGCTCGACGCATCACTCGCACTGCTGTTGGTTCATATTTTTGCAAATTTGGTAGCCGTGCACTTGAGTACTGTATAATTACGTCTTGAATTCTCTTGTGTGTTCTTCGAGTGGTTTTATTTTTTTTTTTCTGTGTTTGGTGCTGAACTTTGGATTACAAGATCAGAAAAGGAAATTGACAATTGAAACGCCGGTTGTAAAAACGTAGCATGCTGGCTAATGTTGTGAGCCCAACATTCTTTTGAATATTTTCATGAGTCTAAGTTTACTTTCTCACCATGATGGCACCTCGATCGCTAAATGTTTTTAATTTTAAAATACAATTTCACTGAAAAAGCGAGTTGGTTGGGCCAACTACTTAGTTTGTAGCATATGACGTTGCTATTTTATTGGTTGGGACAACCACTTTTCTTGTTGGCCTCATATTCGGTTTGTTAGGGTAACAACTCATGTTGTTACCTCAACAAACCGAATAGTACCGCCAACAAGAAAAGTGGTTGTCCCAACCAATAAAAGAGCAACGTCATATACTACAAACTAAGTAGTTGACCCAACCAACTCGTTTTTTCAGTGTTGTTCCACTGCTTGCATGCTGTCATAACAAAATATGATTATTTAAATTGGTATTTTAAATCTTTAAAATACATTTATCAGAGTACATGATTGATAATCATTATGAAGCATACTATTTAATAAATGCATTTTAAAGATTTAAAATGTGAATTAGCCAACATTGCAGCGTTCCATGACCATAGAAATTCAGTTTATCTATTTATAGTTTGTGCGTGAACGTTTAAGGGCATGCAGAGCTGGGTAACTATTTCAAATGAATTCATTTCAAATAGGTATTTCAAATGCAGAATGCCATTTTCTATTTTGTATTTTAAATAGAAAGAAGAAACTCATAGATTTTCAATCTATTTTCCACTTAAAATAACATTTTCCATTTTTTTTGGTTCTTCTCTGGGTAAGTTAGATAATCACTGCTCAAAAAAAAAATTTCTGGGGGATTTCTTTACATCGAAAAGAACCAAAATATTCGTTTTTGACTAGTAAAGTTTGCTTTCTTCTGTTTTACGTCGATAAGTAAGTTTTGAAATTTTTGAGTAGATTGCAGTAAAAAATATGTAATTATTTTTTAATAAAAGTGACTCAAATTTATAACAAAAATTCGTTTAATAGTAATTTACAATAAAATTAAAAAGAAAAGCAAACAAGTTAGTTGCATAAAGGAAATCAATAGTTGATATTTAGAACTCAGAAAATTTGTGTTTACAGGTGTAAAGTCGAAGACATATATATGTATCCTTTATAGAGTTCTAAAGGCGGTACATTACGTCAAGAAGGATGAGAAAGTTCGGGTAAATTACCGGTATTTTCTCTAGCCTCTTTTTTCTCGAGAATTTAGGAGAATTTATTTTTTTGATAAAAGTCAATGAAAGTTGAAATTTCAAAGTATTTATGGTTTTTATGTTTTAAAAATAAGATATAAGATAAAAATGCCAAAAACAAAAAGTTGTATTTGGAAATTTTATGAAAAATTCGTAAATAAAGACCAGGAAGTGCTAGCGAGTAGCGATATTTTATTTGAATATTGCGTGTGATTTAAAATAAATAGTTTCACATCTAAGATTACAATTTATAACAGTACTTAATTTTACAGACTATACGACAAAGTTTATACACAAATGATAAAATTTTCGTGATATTAAAATATGAATGATATTTAATACAATTTACCTAGGGTAAAGGAACCAATTACCGAGGGTGCACCAATTGTCGAGGATCGCCAGATATTTTTCACGATAACTAATAAAGTACAAGAAAAAGGAGAATAAAATCAATATTATAATAATACAGGTATTCTGAACTAAAAACTCTAAAAAACTCCATATTTTTAGAAGAGAAATTCATTCCGAATTTAATATCCGTAGCAGAGTCCCTCATGAAATTGTCTAAAATTCGCCATTTGCGTAATATTTTAGATTGGCTGGATCAGAA
>CAJFCP010024689.1:4635-28383 GCA_904066005.1 Synergus itoensis | reverse complement strand
GTTGGCACAACCAAAAATTTTTGTTGCTTCTATAGCAACCAAACGTTTTGTTGTCCGAACCAAACATTTTTCTCAGTGATAGGTTACAACAAATCGTATGATAAAAATATATAATAAATGTTTCATTATAGTGTGGAAGAAAATTAAAATCAAGTATTAAATATCGGTTGCAATTAAATACACGATATTAAATCAAGAAATATTTTCATTAGGAATCATTGATTACTTATATTGGATCGATAAATTCTCCCATTTATAGTCATTAAACAAGAAAGGGCTGTAGCCTCAGGTGCATCGGATACTCGAAAGTATTGAATTTTTAATCTCATAGAGAGTGGAGGTTTTCTGTATTATAATAGTTTATGTTTATTTAGAGCTTCGCAAATACGCTGCATGGACCGCACTACTGTCATTGTTCAAAATAAGCAGACCTTTCTGATTCAAATGAACATTCAATAGTAAACTTAATGTAATAGAGTAAATATTGACAACTTAAAAGGTAACAAGCGATAAAATTAGCTGCGCAAACAGTGCTTAAGGACCAAAGTCTGTGTCTGCAGCCGAAGATATACGCGACTCGTTTATACATATACATATATAATTGCGTTAATCTAGAGCGATTTTCACAATAGCAGTTCACAAACGATGCAATGCTATAGAGTGTTAAGCTTATTATTTCAACAGATTTCTGATGAATAGAAAAGCAGAGGAAAGAGCAGGTCAAAACATTTAATTCCTATATAGCCAGCATGCACGATTTCACGATTTACATTTACTTTATATACTGCGGAAAATAAAAAGATCATCGCAAAACAATTTTACGTCTTTTTTATTATTCGCTGGAAGTAAAAGTTCCGCAACTAAACATTTATTATACGTAACTTTCACATTATTGATCTTTCGTAAAATTTATGTATATACGAATTTTATTTGAAAATATCCAATCCGTTTGATTTTTTAGATTTTAAAAGAAAAGTATAATGTTTCACATTGATTAAAAATGTGTTCCATTTCTTTTTTCTGAATGTTTGTGCACGATTGCTGGTTGTTGATTTTAATAGAGTATAAATATCAAAAAATTACACCCACATTCCAGCATGTACGTTTCGTTTTGTAAATATTGATTTAATTTGAGATCAGAGTGTTTGTTCGGTTTTACGCTCAAATAAACTTTTACGCATTATATATATGCGTAAAAGTTTATTTGAACAAATTTTGGTTAGCTAGTTTAGCAATAACATTTGCGTTAATTTAAAATACCATTTTATAAACTGATGAGTCACAAGTGTAGGTTAGTTCAAATGATTGATATAATAGTTTACCTAAAATAAAAAAGTAGAACAAATCAAGGGAAACGAATTCATGAAATTCACACAAGGAGAAAACTGGTATGATTGTCACAATCACAAAAGTAGTAAAATATGGTACAACTACAAATTAATAGTTGTACCATATTTTATTTTATTTTATTTTATTTTATTGTATTTTACTGTTTTTCTGTGAGTGCTGGAATTTTTTGTGATATTTGGGTAAGTACTAAAATATGTTTCACAGAGTTGGAGTCTCGTATGTTTGTCGATCATTACCCTCGGATATTGCACCTGCAGGTTCTGCAGGGGTGAACAGCCGTAGGAGAATCGATTTTTGCAATGTGAGCGTGTTCAGTAATAGAAATTATACTAGAATAAGAATAAAACTCCTTAATTGTCGTAGTTTATCGTGAGAACTTTTATGCGGAGCACAGAGTAGTCACGTCTCTTGAATGTTAGTGCAATGTCAAATTTAAATAAAAAATGTATGTACTTCACAGAAAAGTGTGGTCGTTCTTAACGCAGAGGAGACTGCACGTGTGGATTCTGCAAGGGTGAATAGCCCCAGGGAAAATCGATTTCGACCACTGCTGAGAAACTAAGGGTATTAGAAAGGCTGAGAAAAATATAGAAAGTTTAGTCTATTACTGTCTGTCTTCAGTCTCATCGTGACAACATTTCGAAACAAGAAGGCAATGGATTTTCTTTCAAAGTATTAATTAGTTTAATTACGTCTCCAATTTGCAATTAAAGCATTTTGTTTATAGAACTATCAATTTGGTAATTAGCAAACGTCCATTTTAAAAACAGTTAAGTTAAAATCTTTTTGACTATGATTCATTCAAATTTTTTTATTTAAAATTATCATCCGTCCTGTCTCCTCTAATACTATACTTTACTTTTATTATTCAAACATTAATTACTCTTTCGGGAATTGTAATGTCGCTTGAAGAAAGTTCGAGCTTGAGATTTTTTTATTCGTTTTTTTATACTTTCTCAGCATAATTTGTTCCCAACTTGCGATTTACGAGCGCAAAGGAATAAGTTCTAAAGTATGTACTGAATTAAAGTTGGTGAATTCGGAATGAATTTATCTTTTTTCAAACAACATAAATTCTTTAATTAGATGCATTGACTTTAAAATTAATTAATCTTAAAAATAATTTATAAGTTTTCAAGACAGTTTACATAAATGATTTTAAAGAATTTCAAGGGTTTTTAGAGATTAAAAAAAATATCAAGGTATTTCAAGAGACTTTAAGTGATTTTAAGGAAGACGAAGATTGTACTGAAGCTAATCCTACTTATAGAAGTTGACTCAAAATCAATTGCGACATTCTTTTATACAGGGATTTGATTAAAGGCAGTTGCGCAGAACTTGCGCCAGTGAAAATTGTTGAATCCTGTTGATATTTCGTTCGCTTTGAAGCAACACGTGAGCAAACGTCCGGGATGAATTTCATCCCCATATCTTCACGAGCGCGAGCAGCGGTCCAACGGAAAGGGATGGTTCGAGAAGAAGGGGTGATATGGGATTGGTTGGAGGGGGTGGGTCAATCGGAGCAAAGGGACCACGGAACGTCACGTCCCGAACTCCCGACGGCTGACGCTGCAAAGCATCCCAGTTTGAATCCGACCATCAACGTCGTGCAAGCACCGCGTTGCTTTTGCGAAAAATACACAAAAACGCCGCTTTTTCTATCGTTCGAAGAAAGGTATTTTTTCCCTAAGATTAAAAATAAAAACGAATAATTTCACTTAAATAAGGGTCCATCCAATTCAACTTAGTCCTTTAATTTATTCTACCTTATTCGCAAACCGGTTTCATTTTTAGAAGATCTCCCCTTTCATTCACGCACGTAAATTTAACGTGCAAGTATAATGCAGAACATGAATGTTGCATGCGGAGGCATGTTTATTTTAATCTACCGGCATATCGAAGAGGAGGATTCTCTTATAAATAATTGCCACTAACATAATCTACTTAGGTCATAATTATACAATGTAAATTAAAATAATTCAATTTCTAATTAAATAATTCAATCATTTATTTTCTATTAAAAAATTTCAATTTTATTCTTATTGTTTTTATTTTGTTGTTTTATATAATCTTATGATTTTAGACGGTTAAGGAAATGATTAGTTTTATTAAGAAAAAATGTAAAATATCACCTAACTTCGAACACTGGGGTCTGAATTTTAGGTACTCAATTTTCTTTGCTTCTACATAATCAAATAGTATAAAAGTAACAAAAACTTAAAGCACAAAGTTGAGAAATCGTGTAAACAGCTGATTTGGATTTAAAAGAATAATTCAAATCCAAAGAAAATTTGTCTCTAAAATTATTAAAATGAATTATTATTAAAATTATTAAATAAAAATTTTAAAAAATTGTGAATGTCCTTGGAAATAAAGAAGTAGCACTCTATTTGGCAATAAAACATCTCTCGTTTTGTATCTGTATAATATAATGATCATTATTGTTCGGCGAGATTGTCAATACAAAAGTTGCATTGACGTGAACGCCTTTTGTTACTGTCGTCGAAGACGCATTTCATAAAACGTGACCTCGACTTCTGACGTCATATTAGATTTATTTTGTAAAATATCGAAAAATATACCTCTTTGTGTGCGCACGCGTTTCTCCGGCGTGCGGGGAATTTAATTATTTTCAATTATATAACGTGAGATTCGTAATTGGATAAAAAGACTAAGCGAAAATATAGAGAAAGTGATTTGTAGCCAAAGAAGGCGTAACTCTTAAGTGTTATTACATTTAACGATTGTCATTTAATTAATTTTATATTGCCTTTCAAGCCTTTCATGTTCTGCACACTCTGCTACAACTATAAATTCCATTTTTACATACTGAAAGCTTAAAAAAAGGCTATTTTATTTATTTACAGTACTGTATCTCCAAATGTGATTGATATAAAAGTAAGATCGACATTTGAAGTGTGTACATTGAAGTTTAAAAGTATGGATTAACTGTGACTTGTTAAACTTGATATATGCGACAAGAAGACATGTGAAAGGAAAGCCAGAGGAAAACTAAGAAATAATAGGCGCTTCTTTTTGGGTAAGTAGTGCGTCTCTTTTCTTTCCCATAAAGTCGGATCGAAGTTTTATTATTGGCTCTTATACATGTGAATAACGATTGGAATGATACTAAAATGGTATCTTTGTCCTGTTGTCTTATATGGATAAGCAGCAAAAGCAACGATGCGATGACAATTTCACCTACCAAGTGCAATCAAGTGCAACCAAGTGCACTCGACCCTTTCAGCCTTGACCGTTTACGTATGAACAATTATTCAAACAAAATACACGTTATGTAATGCTGTGATATTTAAAGTTGAAGCCGATCAATCTTATTTTTAAATCGGTTGGATCATTCCAACACTTCTTTTAATTCGACTGTCATTCAATCATTCGATCAATATTCACTCAGCTCAATATTCATTCAGCTCTCACCCAGTAAATATGGTTACAGATCCCGGGAATGAAAAAAAAAGAAAACTAGTGACCATAGGGACTATAAAAATAGAATTTTTAAATATACATATTCTTCGCCACACGAACACCGTTACTTATGCATCATTTGTTAAAACTCGTTTGTACGTGTTCGTTTTGGATGAAACCTCTGAAATATTCAGCAGTCTGAGAATTTTCGTCCGAAATAGTAAAAACAGCAACACATGAATATTTAACTTGTTTCTTTTTTTTTTATAAATTATTTAACATGCAAATTGGTTACAATTCAACGTTTATGACAATTTCATTGCAATTTCTTTACAAAAAAACTATTTGTGCTCACCGTTGCAACTGACGTTGAGTCAGGATATAATATTAAAGAAAATTGAATTTTCTAGTTTAAAAGCACGTGAAGTACATATCTTGAAGCTTTTGCAATTTTTAGAAGAAAGAATGTCTGACATTAACTACAGTATGTCAGTATTTAAAGAAGATAATATAAATGAAATTAAAGTCAAATAAAGACAAATACAAGACTCCGTTTTAGAGTGAAGCACTTCCTTATTCTTGTATAGGTCAACTTTGTAATTATGTAATTTTGATTACATCGCCAGATTGTTAACCACACTCAGAAAAAAGTTTGTTTGAATCAAACAAACGTATCATTGATATAGGGTCAATCAAAAAATATCTTTGAATTAAATAAAATTTGTTTGATTCAAATAAATTGTTTTTAACTCAAAAAAATTGATTTCATCATATTAAAAAAAAGTTTCTTTGAATCAAACAAATTTTTGTTAATTCAAACAAATTTTGTTTAATTCAAAGATATTTTTTGATTGACCCTATATCAATGATACGTTTGTTTGATTCAAATAAACTTTTTTCTGAGTGCAGACTATTTGACTAATCCTCTCAGTTTTCAATGCAAGGGGAAACTAGTAACCGTAACCAATAATTTAGCTTGCGGTTAAGCTGTAACCAGCTGGGCAAAGAACGATCAATCGATAAAGTCGCCTCTCTGTTATTTGTTCGATTGAAAAACCATTGACAATGTTATCATTCTAGATTTAATCACCTGTTGTGATGCAGAACTTTTAATACCAAATCGAATGAAAAATTTTCTTCAACATTCAATCAATTGTGTTTCGTTGTTCTCTGTACAAGCATCAATATGTACGTATATAAACAGTTAAAAAATTTCTCAGGTTCTACTTCAAAATTGTTTAGTTTTTTTTTTCTTTGTATAACGATAATTATAACTATATACAGTTTCTCTTTCTTTAAAAATTTTCATTATAATATAATTGGTTATTTTCAAATAGATGTCATCTCGATAGACAAAATGCAACCCCGACAACGTCAGTGTCATACAAAATTGTAATTGGTTAATGCTGGAGAAGCTGTCAACTGTGTTATATATTGAATAACTGAAGTATTACTAAATTTTGGAAATTTACCGACATTAGCGTTGACCCTCATTTAAATGTAATACTATAGGACTGCATCGTGGGTTGCAATACGCTGAAAACGGACATTTTGCTGGTTCGTTGTGATAATTGGTTTGGTTTAACCATGAAGAGAGCTCAGATGCGCTATTATATCATTTTGTCGGGAATCCGTTCGTGAGAAGATGGTTATAACTGCTATGTAAACTAGTCTGAATTGCAAGCATACACTCGACTATAGGTCCATTAATTCCGGTCTCACACTATTAAAATTTCCCTTTCCTTTTTAAAAATCTGAGAAAACTATAAAATAAATGACAAAACAGCACAACGGTATTCCCAAGTGGTCACCCATGCAAGTACTAACCGTGCCCAACGCTGCTTAACTTCAGTGATTCAATGAGAATAACTTGTGCTTTCAGCGTGTTATGGCCATTGTCGACAATTCACGTATGCTGGGGGGTGCCAACCCATGCTACGCCGCCACTGGACCATTTTCTGGTTATTTTAATCAGTTTTTCTGATAAATTTTACAAGAAGGATGCATTCTGGAAGTATTGTATTCTTAATATCCTTTTCAACACTTGTTTTTGCGCAAATTTAATTTCTTTATAACACTCGGCAAGTGGCTATCCTCTTTTTAATTATTAACATAATATTATCTTAAAAGATTCTCATTTTAATTTTGAATTTATTCAATGATATTACACGGAAAAAATATGTCCTATAAAAAGTGTAGAACTCAGTCTGGGAATCTTGGACGGGTACCAAAATGTTGTAAAAATTGTAAACCTCCTTCTATGAAATTTACAAGATATTTCAATACTAAGTGCAAGAAAGTACTACATAAAGTCCTGGACAGTCTAGGAAAATATGAAGCGTTCTAAAACAAAATAAAAAAAGCAAAGCTAACTTCAGACTTAGTAGTCTTTTGTGTCCAAGTTCATATCACACACACGAGAAACGTTTTCGTCACTTAATTAATACACACAAACCTAATTTTATACCTAACCTAACACTACTACATACAATGCAATTCTCTAACACAGAATATCGCACGCTGAGTATACTGGTCGAAATGGTCCTTATATACTAACTAGCCAAATCTTCACTGCTTGTGAGAAACGTCACAGTGACCCAAGTGATATTTAATTTGTTTTAACATGTTTTATTTAAATATTATATTATAACTGTATCATTTTATTATTTTTAATATTTTAATGTTTAAGATTTCGTGAGTTTTATATAAGTACACTTATTAACTTTATATTTCACTCTGCCAGCTGATTGTCGACTGCGCATATCGACGCGCATCATTTTCCCAGACTGTCCAGGACTTTCTGTAATCCCAGCTCTTCAGTAATTACAAAACTATTTTTCCTAGACTATTATAGAGAATTTCCAAGACTTATTTGCATTTAGTATTGAAAAGTTTGAAACCTTTTATTAAAAGTCATTCAAGAACTCCAATATTTTGGTACCCGTCCAAAACTCCTGGACTAATTCTACATTTTTTACAGGACTTATTTTTTCCGTGTATATATCATCCTAGAACATGATTATTTTAAAATACCATCTCTGAGTATGAAATGAAGAAATGTATTCTAAACCACCTCAACCCCCGCCCGATATATTAATCCCATATCCTTTCCAACCCCTGTTTTTGCGCAAATTTAATTTATATATAATACCAGGCAAGTGGCTAGCCACTTTTTAATTATTAACATAATATTATCTTAGAAGATTATCATTTTAATTTTGAATTTATTCAATGATATATATCATCCTAGAAGATGATTATTTTAAAATACCATCTCTGAGTATGACGTGAAGTATTGTATTTTTAATATCCTTACCAACCCCTGTTTTTGTGCAAATTTAATTTATATATAACAACCGGCAAGTGGCTATCCACTTTTTAATTATTAACATAATATTATCTTAGAAGATTCTCATATTAATTTTGAATTTATTCAATGATATATATCATCCTATAGAATATGATTATTTTAAAATACCATCTCTGAGTATGACATGAAGTATTGTATTCTTAATATCCTTTTCAACACTTGTTTTTGCGCAAATTTAATTTCTTTATAACACCCGGCAAGTGGCTATCCTCTTTTTACTTATTAACATAATATTATCTTAAAAGATTCTCATTTTAATTTTGAATTTATTCAATGATATATATCATACTAGAAGATGATTATTTTAAAATACCATCTCTGAGTATGACATGAAGAAATGTATTCTAAACCACCTCAACCCCATTAATCCCATATCCTTTCCAACCCCTGTTTTTGCGCAAATTTAATTTATACATAACACCAGGCAAGTGGCTAGCCACTTTTTAATTATTAACATAATATTAATTTATACTCGCACAATGGCTGAAAGTGATTATTTCTTGATTGGACATTAAATTCTGTCTATTAGGAGAAGGCTTAATTAACCAGAAACGTAGCTTCAACTAGAAAATCAAGGTAAATTGACGATTACCAGAATTGAAAGTCTGTTTCTCTATCTCTGTGAAAAGAGCTATTTGATTACTAGTCGATCGATCTCCTTTTTCCATCCACCCTCTGCTTTCCACGAGGTTGAATAACGTTTCACCTATAAGGGTAGTGTTTCATTTTGATCGAGAAACATGAAATCTCTCGGTACTTCAATAAAATGTAATAAAGTGAAGGATACCTAATGTTAAAGTGGACTCCTGTGACCATTATCATGTATTTATGTACACGTTTCAATTTGAAATTGTTTGATATTGAGAATATCTCGGATTAAAACTATTTATTAATATGAAGAAATATCGCAAAACGTTGTATTGCATTATCGAATCATATTGCAAATAATGCATCTATAGATGCATTATAAGTTTTCTTTTCCAAGCTCTGAGAAGAATTCTGATTTACTATATTATATTTTTCAAGCCGATAATGTATATCATCACATTATCGCGCTCTATCCATTTATTATTTCCTGCTTTCAAGAATATCAAGTTTTGTATAACGCAATTAAGAAAAGTTGATGAAATATATTTTTGATCAGGTCACATATTTTTGTTACCTCAGGTCAGTCTTCCTTTTTTCACGGCAAAAATCATTGCCTTTTGCCAGTCCTCTTATTTTGCACCGCTTCGAGTTCGCGAATGCGCGAAGTGTAATCGATAGAGATGATAATAGACAGGTGGACAGGCCTGAAAAATGCCACCGTGGACGTGACAAGTTTTAATAACACTGATGTGTCACTCTTTCTATCACTTCATAATTATCCAAAATGACATTCCGAATTTTTAAATTTAATAATATGAAATAACAAAAAATTTTTAAAATCTCTTAAAAATCCCTTGAATTTCATTAAAGTCAGTTGAAATCTCTTAAAATTCCAGACGTCAGGTAAATCTCTGCTAGTCTAGACCAAATTTTAAAGCAGAAAAATGTCCAGGAAAAAATTCTGGTTATTCTTACTTAAATATATAAGGGTATATATTTAATACTATTTTCTGATTAGAATAATCAGAACTATTTTTCAGTGTGTATTTTTTATTTTAAATTTCATCTTTTCCATCTCGATAAATATACACTAAAAAGTAAATGTCACAAGTTTCCCATACAAAGGACGGAAAATTCTAGATATTAATTTCGCAATGTATAGTACCTACAAGAGAGGGAAAAATCCATTATTCTAATATAAAATTCAGACGAGACCAGGAAATTAATTCGCACAGATTGAAGCGTCACTTTTTACATTTTAGAAGACTGGATATAATTCTCACCTAGATGCGGAGTATACACCCAGAAAAAAAGTTTGTTTGAATCAAATAAACGTATATTTGATATACAGCAAAATAAAAAATATCTTTGAATTAAATAAAATTTATTTGATTCAAAGAAATTTTTTTTTTTTGAATTAAATAAAAAATATCTTTGAATCAAATAAATTTTATTTAATTCAAATATATTTTTTATTTGGCTGTATATCAAATATATGTTTATTTGATTTAAAAAATTTTTTCTCTGGGTGTACGACGTGTCTATATCGGATAAAATTTGAAAAAAGTGAAAGAAAGTTGATCAATGAAAAAGAGACGTAAACGGCAAACGCCATCATTAATTTTATGGTCGAAAGATAGGAACTTTATAGTTTGTCGTATGGTGACCTGACATGGCCATTTATATACTATCGCAGTTGAAAACTGTTCTGGAAACGTGAGGTTTAGTTATAGGTTTAATTCAGGTACGGCGACATTACATGGAAGTAAATCTTTTTTCCTCACGATGAGGTAAATAGACCAGTAGCAAAAGGTGCCGTGTACCCTTTACGACCCAGATTTACGAATATTGAACTCGAGGGAATTCTGAAAGCACAAGACGTGCAGAATTTTCTGGATAAATACATTATTTTGGAGGAAAATAAAAAATTAATTTTGCAACCAGGTTAGAAAAAAAAAACCAACTAAATTGGTGGTAGAGACAATAAGGGGGAAACAAGAAAGGCTTTAAATTAATTAATAGAAGCAAAGAGTTTTCTTGACACAAAGTTTCACACTAATTGGAGGTTCTCGTCAAAAAACTGTAATAATTAATAATTCATAACATTTTCTTCCATATATTATATATACATGTATATATCCCTAGCTTCTTATTATCTTTATGCTAAAAATTACTTATTCAAGGCAAATTTCCAAATAAAGCAATTAACTTCGAAATAATGAAGCTAGGATTCTGCATAGCAATTGGAACATGAATTCAATTGTGGAGTAAGAATGAAAAGTCGAGAAAAAAATTCTTATATAAATATAATGCTGTACTGAAAAGAGGAGAAATGCTCTTTTATAATTAGTCTAAATATATTTTATTTAAAAGTATATAAGAATTCCCTTGACTTATTTACGTTTAAAATGTTCAGTATATTGTACAATTTAAACTATATATGAAACTTGAAAAAGAAAAGATTCCAAAGCGAATTATTTGAATTGAAAGCTTTTGAATTTAATAAACGTATACTAAAGTTTCGTGCTGAAATGTTAACGTAGCCTGGATTGAACAGCAACTACATATTATAAAGAGAAATAATGTAAGTTATTAACCATATGTATGAGACAGATGCATGTTTTCTGAAAATTAATCGTCATTTCTTGCACAGACTATTATATGTGAGTCAAGGATTCAACATGATTTAGGTGACATTCTGATGCACCACAGTGCGCAGCACGTGACCCAGTGGGATGCTTTTCCGAGACAATAACCTCCAGATGAATATAGACGATACATACCTTATCTTCAAATAAGATCAAATCCATATGGTGTCCAATTGGCTAGTAATAAATCATTTATTTTCTTAAGACTTTGCAATATAGCATTGTTAAACAATTTATTTTGACATATAGTTGAGTGAGAGTAAGGATGCAGGAATTTGTTACAAGATTACTCGTTGTAATTGAAAAATTTGTTAAAATAAATGGAATCTTGATTTTTTGCTCTAAAAAAATGTCTCTATCGAAAAATTATTCTTTTCAAGGGTAACTAATATAAAAATCAATGTTCGTTCATTTGGGTCGATTTCACCACAGCGTCTGACTTTCCACTCGAGTGCTCTCTTTCTTCTTCTATAAAAGCTTCTCACAGCAAGTTCCAATTAAGCTCGCTGATTGAAGATAATTCCTCAGTAATATCTAGAACAATATCAGAATATGGTTCTCATCCACTCCTCGTCCTTAGACCACTTACAGGTTCACGGATTTAGTTGGGTAACCAAAATGAGAAGTACATACAATGCGATCATTAATTATGCATTGGGTTGGATGAAACAGCCAATTCCAGATTCTATGCACTGATAAGTATCCCTTATCTCGTTATTTCATTCCATTTTGTAAATCATCAGAATGTCATACTCTGAAAATCACCGAGAATTAGGTAAATATTAAAATTAGGTAAACACGATCTTTTTCGACAAATAACATTTACAAATAATCGCAAATGTGACAATATAATTATGTTATAAGGAGATAAGTGATAAGTATAATTTGTAGTAAACTAAAAATACTTCAACACGACAATACGAATGCGACACTGAAAGTGAAAAAAGTTTATACACCTCACGAGAAATATTTAACTGAGAAAATAAGTTCACACGGGGAAAAGTTTACAGTACGAAAACCAACTTTAATTGAAAACTCGCACATCGGATTCTCT
Source organism: Synergus itoensis (assembly GCA_904066005.1). Classification (NCBI taxonomy): domain Eukaryota; kingdom Metazoa; phylum Arthropoda; class Insecta; order Hymenoptera; family Cynipidae; genus Synergus; species Synergus itoensis. Next base: position 15,950 of record CAJFCP010024689.1, on the reverse strand, counting down.
TGCTGATTATATTTGTCTCACATTCTAAAGAAATTTGAAAAGATTTCAAGTAATTTTGAGGAATGAATACGAATTTCACAAGAATTTCAATTCAATTAAAAAATTGCAAGTGTCAAAAATGTTTTGACTATTTTTTTTATTTACAAAAAGAAATTTGTTTAACATCTAGCTCTCGAAACTAATATTGCTTGACAGGTGGGAGAACAGTGAAGTAATCCGTGAGCGCCTCTTCCTCTGATCTGACGACATACAAATGCATACAAAGAAAAAGGTTCAATGCCAATTGTTCTGTATGCACAAAAGCTTTTTAATTGCAAACCAACTGTGTAATATGACATTTAAAGAAAACTCTGGACAACTCGTAATTTTTAACCACTTTATATCAAAAGTAAAGTCTGCGTTATACAGAAAATAAAAATTTATTCATCAGCAAACGTTACTTTGGTTTTACCACACCTTTTCGCCATGTAACTGGGTTAATATGAAACAGAAAGTTTCGGAAGTTCAACCGACGGTAACAACAGGCAGGAAATTATGAAAAAATAGTTTAACATTATCTAATGGTGACTTTTTTTGTAGGAAAATGTATAAGCACTTTATAAAAAGTGTTTTTAATCTGCAGCCAGTACTCATTATATTTACAATGTCATATTTCGTATAAATATTAATATTTTCTCTCTTTAAATTATTTATCACTTTTACATTTTACGACAGTAATCTTGCCCAGTTTTCTTATGTGCCCTATCATTTTAGAATTTATCACCCGCAATATACCATAGAAGAGGGTTGAAAACTTTTGAAGGGGCTCACCCTCAATACTTAATCTTTATAGACGTACACCCTAATACTTTTAGTCTGAAAAATGCCTTATTAATTTTTGCTGAAATATTGGAGTTATAATATACTCGTAAATCAATGAAACTCTATATCAAAATATCAAAGGTACATAAAAGCGAATTCATGTTTATTTGACATTTGTCGAGTGGCTTAAAACCGAATAACTTTCCTTTGTCTCTTAATGAAAAATATCTTCGAGATTCGAAATTAATTTTTCGTATTTAAAAACGAATCAGTAATCATCATACAAAAAATAATAAATGTAAATGGTCCCAACATCCAATACTAGCTGACTTTATCTACTGTACGCGATTTATGTAGTTCATGGGACTCACATAAATTCCTCTTGCCTTGATTTTACAACTGTATCTATAGTAAAGAAAGGCCATTTCACTGAAAAAGTAAAGAACTAGTTTTGTTATTTGTACTCGTTATTTTGTTCAAAACTCGGATTTTATTTTACTATACTGACCAAAACTGAAGCGCTACGTCATTGTTAAAACCTTAAGAATTTCTTCAAACACAGAAGAAAAGATTCTTATTAAAAAAACCCAGCATTTCTGGTAAAACATACACTCATAAAAAAGTTTCTTTGAATCAAACAAATGTATCATTGACATAGGGTCAATCAAAAAATATCTTTGAATTAAACAAAATTTGTTTGATTCAAATAAATTGTCTTTAACTCAAAAAAATTGATTTCATCATATTAAAAAAAATTTCTTTGAATCAAACAAATTTTTGTTAATTCAAACAAATTTTGTTTAATTCAAAGATATTTTTTGATTGATCCTATATCAATGATACGTTTGTTTGATTCAAACAAACTTTTTTCTGAGTGTAAAGCTCTAGACAAGTAATTGAGATTTAATGCAAGGTGTAATATGCCAGGAAGAAGATTATCAAACTTAGAGGAAATTAGGTCACATTTAATCCTAATTAGATCAACAATGAAGTGTTATAGGGTGATAAACAAAGATATGTTACATGAGAAGCTGGTGTGACATGCATCCCTTTGATGTAGATAATGAACCATTAATCATATGAGCTATGTCTAACATTTATTATGCTCCATATAAGAACATTGAATATGCGGGGAAGTACATAATAGATATATATATGTCTAGCTGATTGCGATTCAGAATCAGCTCAGAGAGCAGAAAACAACCGGCGCGTCTTATTTTCTTTCTTAATTGTTTTGTTAGAAAATAACGAGGGTGGTGATTCGACGGACGATTTCAAATTCCCGGTCGATAAAATTTCCCATCATTTCCCGGTTTTTCACAGTTTCCCGATCAAAATGCTAACGTATGAGAATGGAAAAAAGTGAGCATCACTCTCTAAACTTGAATCAGTGAAATTTCACTGATTCCCAGTCAAATTCCACTGATTTTCAGTGACTCTTTTCTCACGATTTTAATCAGTGAAAAATCTACTGGAAATCAGTGAAAAGTCACTGAAATTTTCAGTAGTTTAGTGACGATTACTGAAAATTTCAGTGACTTTTCACAGATTCTCAGTGACTTTTCACTGATTCTCAGTGAATTTTCACTGAATGAAATCGTGAGAAAAGAGTCACTGAAAATCAGTGAAATTTCACTGATTCAATTTTAGAGAGCATCATCAAATGATTTAAACCGAAGAAGAATGTTTTGTACCTCACGCTGATGAAGCTATAATGTTATTTTTCTTGGTTACACGCTTTGTTTAGCAATTCATTTAGCTACGAAATTGATCTTGTTATTTATGTTATACTACAACCCTTTTTATAGTGTCGCTGAGAGTCTACTATATGGTATGTATCTACATATAACCATAGCTTCGCTTTCACTACCTGTGTGTTTTTATGCATATATGTACATACTTCGGATGTTAAATATATAGGTATATACATGGTTCATACGGTTGGTATTGATAAACGATAAATAGATTTAAAATGCTGGGGTGCCCGAAGGTACTGGCAAAATCACAAACTTCCCTGAGCAGCGTTATTAGATTCCTCGTTTGGATAGCCATTGAATTTTCTATAGTTTCAAAAACAAAAACTCTTGCAGTAATAAACGTGAAAGCGGAAAAGGCTACAGAAAAGTAGACTTAATATATTTAATTACATTTTTTATTAATGCTGAATTTTGAAATAATAAATATCTTTATTCTTTCAATGGAGTATTAAAAAGTAGCACTTACAGGTCGAGTTGAGATTTTAGAAAATTTAAATAGAAATCGCTGATCCCGTATATAAATCCCGAGCTTCTGGAAATTGTTAAACTTTTTCTTTTTCTTCTCTAAGCTCTCACAATTTAAACGCGTCGAATATTCCGAATCTGGTGAGATTTACTATAGGAAGAACTCTTAACTCGTATATGCGCTTCAGAGATTTCAAAATACTGCTACTAAAATTCAAATTAAATTCAGAAGAAAAATAAGAAACGTAAAGCACTTTGGAGAGCGGTGATATGTAATAAAACCTTTTAAGTGTTCGTTCCGGAAAATTAAACTCATTTTTGAGAAGCTAATTTATACGAAAGAGCATACAGTTTCACTATACTTAAAACAAAAGGGTCATTATTTGTCAGAATCATTGAGAAAAAATTTAATTTCAGCAGAGTATTAAATTTTAAATTGTTCAATATTGAAAGCTCTTGCTCAAAATGTAGCTTTTTCTCGTCGTCGACCTTTTGGTTTCTATGTACATTTTCTCATTTTCCTACAATTGAATTCATTACTTTCGTCGATGCTGAAACGTGACTTACTAGAGCTAATCACCGCAATTTTCCCCTCGTTCAAGTGTGGCAAATCTGCAAAATTACTCCGCAAAATATAACTCCAGCCGGAAATATCTCGAATGTAGATATGACCTCGTGAATCTTGCGATGCGTAATAAGGTCATGTGTTGAGTGTTGGCCATTCGTTGACTTCCTCTGGACGCAATGTTTTCTCGTCACAAGATTCAATTTTTTGAGCGTAGTAGTACGTCTTTATCAAGTTAAATCTTTTGAAAAGTTTCGCCAGAAATCTTAAAATAAATAATTAAAACTGACCTCCTTTCTGTTTACTACAAGCGTAAAGTTTTACTTCTTAATTAATTAAGAGAATGACGAAAATTACATCTTTATAAGTTTGTTGTACATTTTAATTAAATCCATCTATTTGAGGCAGGGAAATATATTCCCGTGTGGAAATGTGCCCAGATTAGCCCATACTATAATTGGGCGCCAATGTGCGCCCAACTGGGTAGCCCAAATATGAAAAAAAAACTAGGGGTGCCATTGTGAGCACATTCTCATCATACTTCGCGCGCTTGCATTCACTTACCAACCTTCATCGCTGCTATATACTTTTATTTAAATTTCTTTATTTTCAAATGAAGAAGAAAACTAATTTACTTAAGGTTCTATCGACCTTAAGGAACACATTCTCATCAGTGCACATGCGCTTCGCGCTCGATATTTAAACCTTCTTTAAAAATATAAAATTCAAATTTTTAGCCAAGTAACGCGTATCACGTTATTTGGCTAAAAATGTTAAATTTTAGAATTTTTCAAGAAAATTCAAAAAGTGGTTATACCAGTCTTAAAGGGCGTTCAAAAAGGAACATTTTTCATCTTTTAACTTTTTTTCATAGCGTGTGTTATTTAGCTTAAAATTTTAATTTTCTTTATTTTTTTTTGAATATTCAAAATGTTATAAGTCTGACAATTTTTGTTTTATCGAAAAAAGTCATAATGATAAATTGTTCGACTATTTAAGTACTACGAATATCCTTAAACAGAATTTGTAAATTAAAAAAAAAATTTTTTCAAAAATTTTAAAAATAATCCAAATTTTTTAATTTTTATCAAAAATGGCTGGCTAACGAACTTGACCTTCATTTTAGGACACTAAAAGAGTATACCAAAGGCCAATCAAATCGATCAATTCTTTCAAAAGTTATCGTGCTCACAAGAAAAAATCTACAGACAGACAGACAGACAGACAGACAGACACATTGGTAAAAACATGTTTTTCGGGTTCAGGGGGTCACAAAACGTCGACATTTGACAAAAAATGGGGGGGTCAAATTTTACACAAAACTAATACATTCTCTGATGAGAATGTAATAAAGAGATTCGATTGTTTTCATTACATAATTAAATAAATGCAAAGTGTGATTAATACTACACTTTTTTCAATAATTCATATCCCTGAATCATTAAAACTAAAGTTTCTAGAGCCAGTCACTGTTTAGTTTATACTTAAGTATTTATCTAACTTAAAAGCGACGAAGAATAATCAAATTTAAGATTTAATATCGATTGTTTTATGTTTTAAATATGTTTAATTATAATTAATCCATAATTTGTTGATTTGTTAAATATATATCGATTCGTTCATATGTAAAGATTAAAAAAAAAGGAATAAATCTTGTTAAATGCAAAAACAAGTTTTCTTTATAATATACTTATAAATATTATCCATTTTTAATATTTTATCGTTAATTGGTCAGCCCACATTCAGCCCAAATAATAACTGGGTAGAAAAAATATTGCCCAACTTGGGCCCAACTAGTTTTCCCTAATATGGGTTTTAGTTGGTATGAGCGTTACAATCCAAAATGGGCCCCACTTAGAGATCCCAGTTGGGCCTCAGTTGATACTTGGGCAAACTATCTGGAACCCAGTCTGGCCCCAGTCAATGTTTCCACACGGGTTGTTAACATTTTTTTACTTGGCGTTACTTAAGCATAAGGATAAAAATACATTTACGATAATCATCACAGTACTTTTATCCACATGAGGAAATTTCGTAGAATATTATGCACTTTTTTGAGGTGATTGCTCTGAAAAATGATTATCATGGAACTCCGGGTACGTATTGTCACTCATGTCCTTGTCCTCTTTTCTTATTCAAAACTGCTGTGCGCACAATTCTAAAGTGAGCGAAGAATCGGTTATTTGAGTTTTTTGACCTTGAGAGTATTTAAGCACCAATATATGTATATGTATGTATATATATATATATATAGCGTAACGTTTCCAGCTTCATTTTTATCTCTTATTACATTTTTTTAGCAATTGAAATTCACATATCGAATGCATCAAAACGTCGAATTATATTTCAATAAACCGTTGTTTTATATTTTATACATTTTAAAGTATTTTTCACAGGGGCGAATCCAGAAAAATATTTCGGGGGGGGGGGTTTAAATATCCATGGAATATAGCATTGATTATATTTTGTAATTGCATATTAATGGAAACTGCGAATATTTCGGATATACAATGTCAAAAGTTTCGGGGGGGGTTTGAACCCCCTAAACCACCCCCCTTTATCCGCCCCTGATTTTTCAATTTCACTTTCAAAATGTAAAGAGACATTAAAAGCAAGGATGAAAAAGTTTGCTTCTCAGTTCTTTATTACCGCATGTAAACGCAAATGGGAAGAGTGTGAATTATTTATTCACACCTGAGCCACCCGTTAAAAGCATGAACGATTTTTTTTTTCTAACGAAAAATTTGTAATTTACGTTCAACAAAAAGATCAGTGATTCTTTTAAATTTCACAACGTATAAACTAGTATCCACGTTAAGATTATTTGAATGGTCAAACGATTCTAATCAATTTTGCAATTTCTCAAGGGAGATTTCAAAGGTATTGACATTATTTCCTCCTCTGCGCCTCGTGCGTTCCTTTCTGCCAGTTGAGAATAATCTTTTGTTTCCTTTGATCATCCGAAATATCTTGAGCCAACCAAGTTCTTCTTCGATTGAACGAAAAGGGCCACATTGTTCTGATTCTAATAGAAAATACTTCCAATGAATTCCTTTCTTCTCCAGTAAGAAAGGTTTTTATTCCCTCACCTTTTTACTCTTTTTACCTCAAAGTTTTCTGGATTTACTTCACCTGTCCGTTCAATTCCAATAAATTTCATAGGAATTTAAGGAATCTGATAAGAATTGGTTTTATGCGAGAAGTTAGAAAAATGCTAGTCAATTTAAATTTAATAATTATTTGACGTTTATGTTTGACTTTTTTCTAAAGGTTAACTTACTACAAATAATATGTGTACATAGTTAAGCTGTACATATTATTCAAAAATGTATTTTATTTATCTTTATTCTTTATGGCCTTGAGAAATGTAATGAAAGGATACTATAGGATCATTTAATCTGCTATCTTCATCCCCTCGGTCTATAAATTCTCTTTGTAGCTTCTCTATCTTTTGGACAAGTATCTTATTCGAGATTTAATAATACATGTAAGACGAGAAATATTATGACAAATTCTGCTTCCATTATATTGTGAAAGCAGCGCAATTTATTTTTATTCTCATTGTCAGATGCCGGATAATGTTACAATCAATATTTAAACCAGCAGAGAATTATATCAGAGAATATTCTGCGAGAAACGTATGTAATAATATGTCCCAAGACATCTTTTAACTTTCACGTCCAAAATTATTTGTCTGGAATTGGACCTATCATTTTTCATTATTCTCAAATAGGTGCGAAAATATTAAATTAAATATTCAACTCACATCGAATATCAATTTCCATGAAAGCCCTAACACATATGAATAAAATCCAATTCTCTCATAGATTAGAATTGTCTATAGAGTTCCTGTATAAAGAGTGAAATAAATTTTTTATTTGAGATTAGGATACTATAAAAGAAAATATGGGTCATTTTCATATAACTTAAGTTTTCGAATTGAAATAAATTGAATTTTTAAAGTGAAAATTGTAATTGATTAGTATTAAAAAATGAAAGGGGACCATGATCATATTAATAGCACTTTCAAGGTTTGGTAGACACAAATGATATTTGATACCAAAATATTCAGGAATATTGTTCCAACTAAAAATAACAATAGACATTACAAGTTTTTTCCATACAGAATTATTTTCAATACAAACGTATCAATATTTTTAAACTGATTCTATAGTAATACAATCAATACAAAAATTCGTTCATTTGAAAGTTCAAAACTTTTCACGAATTATTTTTATACTTAAGGACTTGATCTTAATAAATGTACAAAATTAAAAAGAGTCTACTAAAGGCTTGAAATTTGTGATATATGGAAGAGACATAAACTTTGTGACAATGACCTATATATATTTATATCGCTTTTAATTGAAGGTGAATTCACAAGGTCATATTTATAAGAGTTAAAATTGGAGAGTACATTGTATGGATCGTTAAAAGTAGACAACTCAATGAAGAAGAAACTTACTGGTAACTTAGTTACTACAGAAAATTTTTATAACTGAAATTATTGATGGAAATTTTTTTTCAATCAAATTGATAATAAATCATTTTTGTTTTTTCACGATTTAATCTGATCTCTAGTCCATATATTTTTATTATAAAAAAAAAGAACCAAGTAAAATCGTGTATTAAAATAAAAATTTTATTGTTTCAGATTAGCCAGTTCAGTGAATTACGCCCACACCCAAATAGTAAAAGGTAAGCTTGTTTTAATATCACACTTCCATCCTTTTTAAAATAAAGTAGATTTCTTACGTTGAATTTCAGTGATGACAAAAATCCAATAAGCTGAATCATATATTATGAATTAGGTATATTCAATAAACATATGGACTAGAGAATTCCGCATTTGAATAAATAAAATCTTATGATTTCATTCCAAAGGGCTAAATAATCTGTCATTTAATTGAAATTTTCATCAATTGAACTAACCGTTTCGGAAAATGGAGTTCGCATTCGTGCGTGAAAATAATGCAGTAGATACTGAACAGTTTAGTCAGCCGATCACTAGAAGCAATGTATAGTGTGTATATGTACAGTAGGTAGGTCCAAAAAGGCGTGGCAAAAATTTTTTTTCATGCTAAGAGACAACTATTTCCCCATTTGATTCCAGAAAATTCGAAAGCAATATTTCCAATAATGATTTCAACTCTTATTTAATCGCCTGAATGATACTTCTATGGCATTTACTCATAATGCAAAAGTTAGTCGAGTAGGTACAGTAGGTATAGCTTTCGTCTCTGTCGAATAACAATTTCCCACGTACATATGTGGAATTTCTCCCCATGCGAGTTTCGTCCATCAAAGCTTCGAACGCATTTCAATTGCACTGTGAAATCTATTTGATTCCCTCTGTTGCATTGAATCTGTTTTGTTTGTATTTGTGGAAGGATTTGATCCACTTTTTGCGATGAAAATTGATAATCGAAAGATAATTTTATATCCTCTAGTAACATTTCTATAGCAAATATTTCTAGAATTCTGCATAAGAGATACTTGCAGGATAGCGGCTTTATATTTTATCTGTAACAAAAAATCAAAAGTGGTTTTATTAATAACATTATTTTTAATACTCCAAAACTATAAAACCAAAAAAAGTCATTTTTATAAAAATAAGAAAGAGTTTTAAAAATTGAACGTTTTTTGTTAATTAATTTGTTTAAATAAATTCTGCAATTTGCATTATAAAATCCCAACCATAGGTTTGGAGTATAGATAGATGTTTCAAGAAGATCTTCACAAAATTTCAAAGCAATAGAACAATTATTTTTTGAGTTATCGTGCAAGCAGTGTGAAAAATAGCGTTTAAGAGAAAAACGCGTTTAAAGTTTTCGGTGCAGAAAAATCTTAATTTTTTCGACTTACTGATTAATCAGCCATTCCAGGGGCGTACATTAATCCTTCTGTCTCTTTGTACTACTCATCTTCAGCTGTTCTTTTTTGTTTCTGAAGTGTTCAAGCTTCTTTTGAGGCCAAAGATGCTTCCTTATTCTGCTTCTTCACTCGGCGTTTTTATTCGCATAATTGGCGTACTGATTACAGTGATTGGCGATCACTGACAACGTGATATTTTCTCGAGAATTGCAGTTTTGACATTATCAGAGAAATGATAATTAAATTCAAAACATCATCAATCTGGCGAATTCTTCCACATCAAACTATTCACAAACGTGAATTATACGTGGGTATGTATTTTCAGCAGTGAGTTCTCTGCATAACTGAAATTTCAATAAATGCATGCAAAATGTATTATTATCTGATAAGCTTGTGTACTACAGCAATTTTCGTAGACGATATTTTATTATCAGGATATATGATTTATGAAAAGACGTAAAATAGATTAACTAAAACATACTTTCTTCAAATTTTATAGATACTTTTCTCCATCTGCAATTTTTCTAAATTTTATGTATATATATTAAATCGAACTTTTTTTCCATCAAGGGATTTTTCATTTCTCTTATAAGATTGAAGAATAGTAATACGAATACTTTATTAAATTGTCGGGAGAGATACTTGACTTTAATGCGAAGAAGTATGTTTAAGTGAGAAACGACAACCGAGGTACTTGAACAAGAAATAGGTTCTCGTTTCCTTTTCCTAACCAAGTCTCATCTCACGAACCTTATTTTCATCCTTATTTTTTGAGAGTGATTTCGACCGCATAAACCGAAAGATTCGAATTCAGAAGGAAACAGAATGGAGACAATCCACTTATAATAAAGGATCAATTTGGAAAATATTCTATCTTCTTGACACATAGTTGTATATATATGTATTTATGTATAGACAAGTCTCGATTCATTTAGAGATATATTCCAGTAGATTTATAGTTAAGTGGCCATTTCTTTTATAAGAAATTCATTCCTGGGATTTAACACAATGAAAGTTCATTTGACATCACTGGAATGAAAATTAAAAACATCATAGAACTCGAAGACTTCATAAAGTAGATTTAATTTCACTTTAATTATCCTCCACTTAGACAAAAGTATCACAAGACGTCGGCAGAACCATAAATGGATTAATAAAAAAAAAAAAAAAATACTAACAGAGATAAAATAAAATTTATTCATCATCCCGACGATCGACGAAGGTATTGAAGCGTGTCGTTAGATAATAACTCTAAAGATAAAAATAACCAGAAAATTGCACAAGTTCCAGCTTATTTGATCATTTAAAAACCAGGCATTCCTGGATCCGAAAAAGAGTCGGAAGTCGATACAAGTAGTTATCAAAGTTTCCTATAAAGTTTCTCAAGGATCCTTCAGATATTTCAGCTTGCATGCTCGACAATCAAAATAAATCTTTCAACTTTTTACCCTGGAGCAAAAAGATGAGAGATGAAAAATGTCCTTATACAAAGAACGCGAGAGAACACTAAGAAACACAATTTTTTAAATCGAAAAAGTCATGATAAGGAAACTTTTGACTTCATAAAAGTCTTTCTCAAGTTTTTTCAGGCATAATTTTAGGGGTATTTTTCTAATGCATTTTTACACATAGGTTGATTCGTTAGACGATTTGAATTTCCCTCTTGTTCCCTATTTCTCGCGGTCAAGTCGCCATCCTATACATAAATAAAGGATAACGCATTATATCTAAGGAAATGATTTTTTTATGAAAAATACTGTAGAGTAAAATCAAATTGAAAATAGAGATAAATATATATATATATATATATATATATATATATATATATATATATATATATATATGTATGTAAA
>CAJFCP010024688.1:24285-35680 GCA_904066005.1 Synergus itoensis | reverse complement strand
ATTTATTTCAACACCATAGGGACCAAGCCCCCTAAGTTTAGTCTATAAACTCACCCTGGCCAAACGGCAATTCAATCAGTGCATTTTACAGTCCACAATCTTTGGACAAAAATTTTGATGACAGATTGCATAGATTAGAGGAATTCTACAACAATTTTTATGGTTTGAAAAATGCTGCAACAGGCTTAAGTATTTAAATAATTTGAAATTCTCAGAATTAAATGTAAAAAAAAATTACCAAAAATGCTTGTTTATGTAGATTAGTTATAGAAAAAATTATTAAGGCTGATGGAGCAAAAGACAAAAAAAGTATAAATAGACCAAAAAAATGGCGAAATCTGTGGAATGAATCGAATCTGTCATCAAAATTTTTGTCCAAATATTGTGGACTGTAAAATGTACTGATTGAATTGCCGTTTGGCCAGGGTGAGTTTATAGACTAAACTTAGGGGGCTTGGTCCCTATGGTGTTGAAATAAATGATAGATTTGCTAAAATGTTCAAATTTCGGATGGAATAAAATCGTGGGTATCGCGACCATTTTTTAACACGTGCTAGAGAACATGAGTGCATGCGCAATGTACTTACCCAGAGCAGACCCAGAGTGACTCGATACTGACTCAGACAGAAAAGCATAGCAGTGATTGGTCGAGAACGACACATAAAGTTCTCGACCAATCACTGCTATGCCTCTCTGTCTGAGTCAATCTGGAGTCAAAAAATGGCCGCGATACCCATGATTTTATTCCATCCGAAATTTGAACATTTTAGCAAATCTATAATTTATTTCAACACCATAGGGACCAAGCCCCCTAAGTTTAGTCTATAAACTCACCCTGGCCAAACGGCAATTCAATCAGTGCATTTTACAGTCCACAATCTTTGGACAAAAATTTTGATGACAGATTGCATAGATTAGAGGAATTCTACAACAATTTTTATGGTTTGAAAAATGCTGCAACAGGCTTAAGTATTCTTACTAGAGTGCTCTTGCATATGCCCTTAAAAACAAATGAGAAAAAGTGCTCAAAAGGTCTATAAAGAGATTTAAACTTCAAGGTTTAGTTTTCAAGGCTCTGTAGAGGTGTGTTAAGGATGTCAAATCCATACATGATACACTGGTCTCCCGCAAGTTGGCATCCCGTGAACTGGCCCTTTTCACGCTTGACTGATTCTGTGTCCTCCCGAGCGTCTTTTGCCGGCCTACACTGAATATATACGTGGATTTTTATTGCGTTCACGAACTGGCCGTCTATCACCGAGGCTGGCCAGTGTACGCGAGACAAATGCACATTTAAAGCCATAGGTACATAAAAATAATAATTATCTCACTTACAATATATTAAGTTTTAAGAATACTTTTAAATATACTTCCTTATTATTACAACTCTACAGTGACTGTAATACAGGCAATAATAAACTATGTTCACAGTGAACCCTTTAAAATTAAGTTAGCAGTTCTATAAACAGCAAATACTCATAATTCATATGATAAATTAGTCTGCAGAAGCATCGTGGAGCGAACGCCCTAGCTGTCTCGAGCGCCGGCAGTACACCGCATTACTCTTTAATTTCTCGAAAACAAAAAATAAAACATCATTTTGTGTTTCAGCTCATCGAAAAATAAAACCTTGAACATTATTTTGAGAACAAAAAAGTCTTTACAATGCAATGAATCTTTTTTATTAGTGATTTTTTTACTGATTTATTTCTACTTTTGTAGAGTCAAAATATTATAAACGCGTAGTAATTCTAGTTGGCTCATCATTACGATAGGTTTTCCGAAGGGAAAAAATAGGCTTACAAATCGTAAAGGTAAATTATAAAGATACTCACCTGGTCTTGTCGAGATAAGAACTGCATTAATAAAAATACAAGTAGATGTAGGGTTTCTTTATCCGCTTCCTCAAAATTAACTATTTTATGAATAAACGATGGTAGATTCCCCCCTTCATCTGCCATATGCATTGAATGAACATAACAATCTGGAAATAAAATATTATATATTATGAACTCCATTGTGATTGTTAATGTATTTTTAATTTTAAATAATTAGAAATATTGATTTGAAACGCTTCAGGGAAAATACTTATGTCTAGTTGATATTGGTGCATGAATAATAATTCTAATATCCTCAACATTCTAGTTGTCCGAATCTTCATTTTACCGAAATTCATTTGACCTAAGTACGATTTAATTTAATTTTCATTTCTACGAAGTTCTTTTTTACCTAATTGTCATTTTCTTGAATTAATATTAGTCCTTTTCATTTCACAGTATTACCATTAGTCATAGTTTTCATTTTTCCGAATTTTCATTTGACACAACTATTATTCTTTCGAATAGTCACATAACCGCAAATGCATTTACACGAAATTCCATTTGTTATAAAATAATTCCCTGTGGCCTATAGCAGAAATTTAATTTTGCCGAAACAACGTTCGGAATAAAATAATATGTAGTTCGAAGTTCAAATTTAACAAATAAGAATTTATAAATTTAATTCAGAGTAACTTTCTTAATGCCGAATGTTGTTTTGGTAAAATAAAATATTCTTAATACAATAATTCGGTAAAGTAGGCATTATCAATGATGACGATTTATTTTAACGACTTTTAAGTTATGTGGTTATTCGAAAGAATGAATTTTGTCCAATTAAGGGGTTAGGCCACTTTTGGAACCCGAAATCGATGCCTAAATTTGATTTTTTTTTTACCGAGTAAGTATACATCGTGAGGGAAATCTTTTTAAAGGGTTTTAATATGCATACATTAATGTTGCTAAAAAATTTTTTTTATGTCTTTTCATCGAAAATTGTAGACCAGATGGTACTTTCAACATTGCCTCTCTCGCAGGGCGGGTATAACTGGTACAGGGTGTAGCTGCCGAAATCTTCGTCCCACTGCAACAAACAAGCTTTTTTCTTAAACAGAAATGAATTGGCTATAATACATCGTAGGGATTTGCCATTTTATTGATTTGCTGGGAAATTATAATTATATGAAAGAAAAATCACTTTTCTACTCATGTTTTTCATTACATTAATTGTTGTTTAAAAAAAAGGAAATTATGTATCGCAAAAATCCTACGATGTATGCAAAAGGATTTAATTGCGAGCATATGAGTCCAAAAAACGTCGAAATCGGTTAAAATTTATAGGAGATACGTCCGGTACCGTTTTTGAAAACCGTGTTTCGAGAAAAACGCGTTTGAAGTTTCTATACATGCTTATAAGTGTTTGCAGTAACATTATTATTTATTACCATCAATCTGCAATTCCGGGCCCATAAACTTGACCTTCCTGAGTTTCTTGGGCTTCTCATTCTTCTTTTCTGCTCGCTAACACCTACTTGAGAATTGTAAGCTGTAGCCGATTTTGAACAAAAAAACACCGATCCGGAACATTGTGCGGCCGGTGCGGTTCCGGTCACTCAGACGCGCATGGCTTAAAACAACTTAAAAACAACTTTAAGGATCGAAATTATGTATGATTTCATATTTTCCGTAATCTCGAGACTATAGGGAAACATTTTAGCTAATAAAAAAAAACGATTTTTTGAAAATCTCAAGGTGGCCTAACCCCTTAAAGTTCGGATAAAGATTAAAGACTAAAAAATGACAAAAATATTAGAAGAATAATATTAGAAGAATTGAAATTGAGGATTGTGCCAATGGATTTTACAAGTAGGAAATCCACTCAGAGAAATTTTCTCTAAACGATAAAGGAATACTTTTACGGTTAAACTGCAATTGTTTCAGAATTAGTTTATAAGATATACCCCTTAACGACTAAAGTGTGAATTGTTTAACCAAGAATCACACTGGTATATACAACCCTGACTTGTTAACATGCTTGGATATCCGATAAGTGTCAACTCACCAACCGAAATGTTACAGGAATAGGACTTCCAGTGTAATTTCATACATTACAACATTATGCACATATCATTATGCATGAATAATAACTTTTCACATAAACTTGATAAGTTGATATACTTTTTCTTTACACAAGACTGAACGCGCACTACCGCACGTGCGTTTACTTTGTTTTTAAATGATATATTTTATGATGTTTTATTTATTTTTTCTCTATCGGATATAATCAAGATTTTATTTTTAAAAAATTCAGTTTTATAGTAATAAGCCGTAAACATGGGTCTGTGAGACCCCGGCGCATTCGCGTGATGATTGGGACGCTCCTGTTGGTCCGATTTACACTTTTTGTTTTTTGAAATGTTCATTAGGATGTTTAGAATAAAGTTAAGAAGGATTAGATTATTTTGAATAATTTTAAGATACCAACAAGTGCAAATATTTGGAAAAAAACTAGAAGAGTTGGTTAAAAATCGTGTTTTACAAGAAAAAATGTCATATTCCCATTTTTTGTTCAAATGCAAAAGTTAATATGAGGTTTTGAAGAGGACATTTGGAAGTTCAGAAAAAAAAAATACGTTGAACATATTCTTTCCAAAAAGTACATTTATTGAGCAGAATGAAAATTATCAATTTCATAATAGGGCAAAAATGTGAAAACGAGGAAAAGAATTGCAATGTCAATAAATACACATAATATTTTTATAATAATTGTTTATTAAGTACAAATGAAGATTTCTGTAAATGAAATTTAATGAAAAAAATGTAATTCTGTCGAAAGCGAGAAAAATTAATCGACTGAAGATCCGCATTCCTGACATGCAAACGATCTATGTTCTTCGCACATAGGATTTTTGCAAAAAATGCAACATATTTTGGTTTCTCTATCATTTCTAAAGTCGCAGAATTTACATCGGACTCTTTTTGAAGGAATTATGGGCTTTTCGCTGACAGGAACTTCTACATTCAGGAGATGGGAGATGTGAATACGCAGATCTCTACGAAGCTGTGGTACTGCAGCACGAGCTCGTAAATGGGGGTCCATCAAAGCTAAAGACAGATTCATTATAAACTTGTCGCGAGACATTCGTTCATTTAATACAATAAAATTATACAAAATTAATGTATTAGTTTATTGAGTATAAATATTATTTATTTATTTATTATTTAGTATAGATAATAAATTTTGTTATTTATTTATTCATTTATTCAACTAAGATGCATGTGTCGCACGCCAGCGTGTAATTTTAGTATTTTAATTTTTGTTTTAACACTTGTACCTAAACATTAAATAAAAAGAAGACATTTGATTGGTGGTTCATGGCAGACGTCGAGATTCGAAAACCGCGCACCCTATTGGAGCGCGCCCGCTTGACTTTCAGCCAATCGCGTCGCTTGCTACAGTGACTCTAGTGGTCGGGGAAGGCGCGAAGCATCCGGGCGAGGCCGAGCTCATGATTGGCTCGCGCAGACTTTCTTCTCAACCAATCATGGCGCTCGACTTTCCCACGGGTGCGCTAGTTCCCCGACCAAAGGCTATAAGAAACGCAACGTTTCGCTTCTCGACCTCATTCTTCGTTCCGGAGACCCACAACGTAGACGCACCGCTCAACCGAGCATACTCTCGTGGACGAGTCTCGATACTGCCGTGCACCATTGAGTGCCTTCCTGCTAAAAGGAATCATCCAGAACTTTTTTCTTTCTTCCTCAACAACCTATCGATCATCATTATATAAGGAATAACTCTTTTGAATTTTTATTGAACATTTTTCCTCCTATGTCTCCCATCCCAAATCCTCTCTCTTAGACATCCATAACCGAGTTCTCGAGTATCCCTCGGGATACCGACTCGGAACCGGGGCGGATTTTAGAGGAGCTTCCTTTTTTTTTATGTCTCAGTTCGCAACGGGTACCAAATTCTTTTCGAATTTCGAGTTCCCACCGTGAACGCGAGCCCCCCCTCCCAGGACTCTCTATCTCCCAAATTGCCTTTCCTAGGGTTTCTCTAACTAATCCCTACGTGCGATTTTTCAACGAGTTTTAGTAGACTGGAACCCAATTCCGCGATACGGATTACCCCTAGTGCTCCCCGTGTTATTTAGTGCTACGAAGGATATTGTCACACCGTCGATGCCACCTGTAAATGAAGCATCAAAGGTTCGGCCGGGCCTAATTGTTTTCGTTTGCGAGATGACCTACCAGTAACACCGGGTAAAGATCTGGAATTTCGGCGTAGGATAGTGGACGTCAGGAGCATCGCTTCCGAGCCAACAATAGTGTTGGATAATAGTGATAGTGATGACGTTTTAGAACTGCAAACCTTGCCACTCAAGCTCCCCTCCGAGGAGAAGAAACCCCGTGTGCGAGATTCACATATAACCAAGTCGCGTTATATTATTCTCTCTTCTCCCCGCAAATACGCGCCATCAAAGTCTCGTCTCATACGGCTAGATTGCGCCCGTACCATTCCTCCAGCGCAGCATCTTCAACCGGAGGCAGGAAGCTCTCGAGACTCGCCGCCAGCGGAACGACGTCTCAAATCAGTGGTGACCATCCCGATACCACAACCACGTAGACAACTCTTCTGAAGGCATTATCACACCTTGCCCTACAGTTCATTTTTTTGAACTCTACACATAAAAACCAAACGGTTCTTTTTAGAGCCAAAGACCATCCGGCCCTTTTCAGGGCCACACAATTTTTTAATACGTACGGAATAGGAGTTCACAAACGTTGTGGACCCAAGTTTTGTTTTCCCCCACATTTCTCCCCATCCTCGTCCCTTAATAATTCTCATCCGACATCTCCTTTCCAGAACAGCAGAGTTCTTGAGACCAAGGGACCCTATATTGGAATGTGGAGTTTTCGGAATTGCTAAACCCTATTCTCTACGGAGTTCGGCATTTTTTGGGAAACCCGATTCGGAGGTGGGAGTCCTTAAAAATTGAGGAACTCTATAATAAAAATAAAAACTCACTATTTCCAATAATTTTACCTTCCCCCCCCCTATCCTATTTATAGATTGAACGAAGGCTACACATGATATTTTCATTCTCATGTCAAAAAATCTCTAAGCACACAATGTACACATTTGAAATTCCAAGAATTTTAAACAATTGTTATTGTTTACAAACAAAAAGTTATATGATTATCCTAAAATCAGTAAAAAATGTTAAAAAACGGTTAAAAAACGCTAAAATAACAATACACTTACCTTGAGCAATTGTACCGTTAAACCGCACACATAGGGTCTCTGAGACCCGTGGCCAACTTTACGTTATGATTGCTCGAGCCTCTCCGGTAAACTGACGCGTTTAACTACCTGGGTCGATCGGCAGAAACCTAAACTTAATTTACATGGGGGCGAGAAGTGCCGCTTCGAAAACTTGTGGAGGGCAGCGACAAAAGTCACTTTTGTGGTGGTCACAAAATCCTTTTGTGTCAGTCCCAGTGTGCGTTTCTCGGGTTAAAAGAATAAAAAAATCATTAATGCTTCCTCTATGAGGAAGCAAATTCATTTGCAACTTCACCATAATGAAATATGGCAAGGTGCCATTTTGGCAATAAAATTGCCATTTAAAATGGCAATTTAAAATGGACAAGGTGCTCAAAAAATGAGCACAAAAAAATATAAATATAGTTAAGTGGAACACCCGAGATCGAATTCACAGCTAGTTTCTTTTTTATTTATTTTAATTGTGATGTTGCAGATTTCTGCAACACACAAATTTATTTAAAATAATAAGTATTTGAAGTCAAAAGCTCTCGTGCTCTCATAGAGAGTAAAGATTCGGTACTCTTCAACGTTTTATTTAATTAATTATTATATTTTATTTTATTCTATTTTTGCGCTATCTTTTATTTTATAATTTAGCAAGATTTTTTTAGGGCTGATTTTCTATGATTTTGTATTTCGTTTATTTTTTGTTTCTTGTTTTTTTGTTTTGTAAAATTTCCTACATCGTTGTCTTGAGCGCAAGTCAAAGAAGCATCAACCACCTATGCATTTATGTACGTCTCCGAATCTTCAACGTCACTAGTATCTCAGGGATCGTTTAATAAATTATCTATCTCATATCTCATCACCATCCCTCTCGATGTCCAAGGCAGATCTGCAAATTTAATAAAATTGGCAGACGGATTGGTGTTGGTCATCTAAAAATCTAGGAGCATCCCTAGCAAAAATTGACCGTGATGATTACCAGGAAATTCTACTTTTGAATAGGTAATTTCGTCAACATTATCGAATCTCTTTCTCCTGTTTTTGAACAGAGGTCTCGTGGCTATTTTACCATAAAATTCTAAGATTAAGAATTTGGAAATTTAGCTCACAAATTTATCTTTAATGTTTATTTGTCTTATAATACCGTTGGTATCTCTATTTTGCTTATCTGGAGCAATGAAGGATCCAGCTTCCAACTGTAATACAGAGCAAAGATTCTTTTGGTCTCCATTTGATCCTTAAGGGGACACCTCCTTTTTTTTGAAAAAAAATCGATTTTTTTTTTATTTCCTTTTTTCAAAGTATAACATTTTAGACGTATTCTCCCAAAATTTCATAAAGATCCGATCATTATTTATGAAGTTACACGTTTTCAAACGACGCAGTCTTGAGCCGAGTAACAGCAGGTTGAAAGCGACAGCTGCGGCTCGACCCCTCGAGTATTGTAAAGATCTCTGACCTACCTGAGTTGAATA
Source organism: Synergus itoensis (assembly GCA_904066005.1). Classification (NCBI taxonomy): domain Eukaryota; kingdom Metazoa; phylum Arthropoda; class Insecta; order Hymenoptera; family Cynipidae; genus Synergus; species Synergus itoensis. The sequence goes on along the minus strand of CAJFCP010024688.1, from coordinate 27,110 downwards.
TACTATCTTAAATACAGTTGAGGGACTTCGCATCAGAGGGGACTTCGTATGGTGCTGGAATCGATGACACTATGTAAGTAATAATTTAAAGATGATATGTACATTTTTTTGACACATTTTTAGTTTTTTGCGTTTTTCTCAAAACCACTTTTTTGAAGCGGGCGCCGCGATATCTCAAGATTGGATTGTCCGATCGTTACCAAATTTGAAACAGTTATGTAAAATACCAGCCTCTACCAATTGAACGATTGCTTTTTTCTTGAAAAAATTTTTTTTTGATTTTTTTGGTAGAAAAAGTAGCAATTTTTTAGCGAAAAAAAAATTTTTTTCTTTAAAAGTCCTCCATTTTGTCAAAAATCAATATATCTTCAATCGGAATCGTTCAATTGGTTCATTAACATGTTTACTAAAAAATGACGTTCGATTTTTTTGTTTGAGATGATCCAGTCAGGCTCAATCGCGGCGCCCGTGATTCCCATTTTTTTTTTCGACGTTTGGGAGATTGTTTATATCTCCCTCATTTTTTAATATATTGACATGAAAAAATGTATGGAAGTACCTTAAATATAGGACAATCAAATTCTGTAATAATTTTTGAGCCAAAAATAAACCTGACTTCACAAAAAAATCGCAAAATATGCTCTCTTTTCGGCCTCCCAAGGCCAAAAAAAAGGAGGTGTCCCCTTAACAACTTTAGCCGGCCCTTGAAAACATAAAAGGTTCCTGCGTCTCACTCTCTCGTATGAAGGAGCTTAGAGCCTTCCCTTGTCCAGGGGAGCTGATAAGAGGCACTGAGAAAGAAGAAGACAGGAAATCGAATCAACGAATAGCGCGCGACTATCTTCAGGCTATCCTACTCTCAACCGTGAACGATTACGGAAATTAGTCCTTTACGCATCAGTCCTTCCCTCTAAATTTATAATCAAGGAATTTTTTAACGGTATTGGTATACCATCGAACGAGTGCGCCTGAGCGTAGGCTTACATGATTACGCGTAGCGGCACGGCAGAGCGCTGCGCTAGACTGATCAAATGTCGATCGATCAGAAGTACCGCCCATGTTACGACAGGCGCGCAACTCACTCTCTATCGCCAACGACGCAATCTCTAACAGGGATATAAGACGAGCGATAGCTCACAGTCATCGCCCAGCAACGGACTGACCGCACCAGCCAAGCAGTCTTGCACCCACGAGATGATCACTACTGGCAACGTAGTACATCGGTGTTAGCAGCAGACGACACAGCTGTTCCAAGCTGAGGTCCTTTTTCATATTTTGTTCTTCCTACTCTTAACTCTGGTTAAAAGGTAGTTATTCTCAGGATATCAGTGTACGCTGCTCCAAACTGCTCCAACTCCTTCTTATTTGTTGATTATTTTTGATCGCTCTGATCCGTATTTCGCGCTGGAATCAAATCTTCGTGCACGCTGTACCAAGCTGCGGAGATTTGCCTAATTTTATTTATTTGTATTTCGCGCTAAAATTCTAATTCTTCGTGCACGCTGTACCAAGCTGCGGAGAATTAGAGGGGTTTCTTGTATATTTCTAGAGTCACGGTTTTGCAGAGGGTTCAGTAAGTCCGTTGCGTGATTTACGGCTGTACGGTAAAATAACCGGTAACTTCTCCCTCCGTGGTAAAGTGACCAAGGGATTTCGAAGCACGCGCAGAACGGCCAATTTTGTCTAAGACAGCTCGGGCTGTAACTTTTGCGAAATAAATGATCGTAGCGTAAACAAGCTCGCCGTATATTTTCCTAATCAGAAACTCTTAATTTGCGAGCATAAAAAATAGAACTTAGCTAAAATCCCGAATCTCTCAAGTAGGGTAACAAACTTGTAACATTCTGAGCAATTTGTATTAATAAAGGTTTTTACCACTAAGTTGATGTAAGCTCAGATAGGGACTTGAGAGAAATTTTCAGGAATAATGTAAGGTCTCGCGAAATAGATGAAAAATCCAATTTCAATACTTAAATTGAGCCGCCGGATTCAATAACGACACATAAAATTTGCCCTGGCGTTTCGGGCTGTTCGAGTTGGCCCCTGGTGTCTTTAAAATCAATGTTGAAAATAAATGTTTTGAAATATATGGCCATATAGGAAATTTTATGGCGCATCTTTTATCCTCTTACAAGAAAGTTGTATCTTACTGTTTTTGAAAGAAAGTGGAAAAAATCGATTTTTTGAAAATCAAAATTTAATACATATTTTCACTTCTACTCGCTCCAAAAGACAAAGTTCTGAATATTTTTACATGAAAATTGGAGGAGTTATGCTTTAAACTGTTTCGAAGATGATATGCTCTTTTAAACTTTTCCGATTTATTATGGATAAAAGTTATTAATTTTTTTGCCAAGCAGTATCAAAATAACGTTACGCAACTTTCAAACGCTTCGTTTATAGAGGGAATTTTGAGTAAGCCAAAACTTTCAGCAGAAGAAATGTTCATTAAGGTTTAATGAAGTTTTCTGTAAAGTATTACTTTAATTGAAACATTCGTTAAAAAAATACAAGCATTCAAACAGCGCGTTAAATAGAGACCGAGCTGGTGAAAGATCCGTCTTGTTTTAGTCGTTAGGATCTAATGTTTTTATACAATGTTATGTTCATTACGATTCTAACGACGATTAGATTGTTAGGGGTTAGGGGTAAAATTAATTAATTAGTTTCTCATAATTATATTAAAATAATTACAACCAAATTTCTATGTTATGTCTGTGATAAAATTTAATGTATTTTAATAAATATTTCCTTAATAAAAAATTATTACCAGAGTCATAATAGTTTAATTTATATTTATTAATTTAAAGCAAGAAATATTAATT
>CAJFCP010024681.1:10486-23239 GCA_904066005.1 Synergus itoensis | reverse complement strand
GGGGGGGAGACATGTCTGATTAAATTAATTTTTAATCTCTTTAAATTTATTTTTTTACTTTAAAAATTTACATTTTACGGAGCAAAAAATGATCCAAGTCTAATAATATTTGATGAGTAAAGTGAAAGGATTGAAAATCACTGGGTTCTGATATAATTACTATTTGACATACTATAAATTCTTAAGCATCAGTTTGAGTCTGAAAAGTAGTGATCAAATGATTTTGCACAATGCCCATCAATGATTTATTTTTACTTGTTTCATAAAATGTAGTTTTCATTTGCTTGTTCTAAGTATGGAATTATTACAATAGCATTTATGTTATAATACACTTTATATATGTTTTGACAGTACTTACGGAAATTGATACATCACTTATTACGATACACCAAAAAATAATTGTATAAATATTTGTCAATTTCATTTCCACAGGCAAATGACACAAATAGAGCAAAAATACAAAATTATATAGTCGTGTAGCTTCTGAAACAATTGTTGTCGTACTACACGCGTAGAAGAACGTGAATCATGTTATAGTACATATATACGATCTTTGAATTCTGTGAAAAGGTTATCAGTGAGGGTCAGGTCGATATTTTACAATATTATTATCAAAAGAATGATCTTAAACCACGGACACTTATAATTTGTCTGATACGCATATTTGAAGATACTAGTTCTTATTGAAATGGAAAGTAGGTACATATTGTAACCATTCCAAAGCAACAAAATTTATCCAATTAGCTCAATAATTTAAAGATGTCTTAATAATTACGACATCTTTACGATAATATTTATGTACGATATCATAAACAGATCTTAAAATCACACACATATATTGCCGTAAACATGACGTAAAAATATCATAAAAACTTTATCAAATATTTATGCCCATCAAATAGACATAGTAATGAATTCTGTCCTGACGATTAAGTTTTGCAACTTCAGTAGTGTATAAAGTAGGATTCATGATAATTTGATGTAACCGTATAGGAGAGGATATATGGCGCTTAAAAATGAAAAGATGAAAATTACCGTAATTATACTGAATTCTTTGAATTTCCGTGAAAATTTTAAAATTACTTTTAATATTCAGAATAATGCAGAGGAATTCAAAAGAATTCAGAAGAATTTAGGGATTTTAAGTCTTTAATAAATTTCAAATAATTCAATATGCCTTTTCATATAGCTTGAAAAGTATTTTAAAACACCTTATTTAAATGAATTCAAAAGTAGAATTAGTTGATTATACCTACTTTTGGACAGCAGGATTAATTCCCTTGTAGCTAAATCGCCAACATAACTTGACTAATTATAATCTATTGCACTTTTCCTAATTCTAACTTGACTAATTATAATTAGTCAAGTTAGAATTAGAAAAAGTGCAATAGATTTATAGTTGAATTCAGAAGAATTCGAAGGAATCTAGAGGATTTAAAAATCTTAAAATGTCCAAATAATTCAATGTGTATTCTCATAGATTGAAAAGTATCCAAAATTCCTTAAAGTAATTTAAAAATGATAAAGGTAATTCGATCAACAATTTTAAAGAGATTCTGCGGAATAAAATAAGACAATTATACAGAATTCAAATAACGTAGGCATTTCAATTGAGATAATTAATCCGTCACACAGTGTTTTGTAACTATCTTTTGCTAGGAAAAAGATAATAATTGTTTAATTTCGAATTTCGTTTAAGTGTGAAGTTGCACCACAAAAGTTTACAACTTCCTTTTAAAATACACTGAGAAAACTGTTTGGTTCTATCAACCAAAATTTGGTTGGCTCATCAAAATAATTTGGTTGCTATACAGCCAACAAAACATTTTGGTTGAGCCAACCAAACTTTTTTGTTGATTCTTTTTGTTGGCTCAACAAAACTGTTTGGTTGGCTCAACCAAACTGTTTTGTTGGCCCAAAAAAATTATTTGATTGACACTAGGTATTGTTCAATTAATGAACTGTTTTAGCTTGTTTTTAAATGAATGTTATGATATTTTTACTTAAGGGCGATGGAATTTGAAAGTAAAAATTGTCAACAAACTGTCAAAAACTGTCAAAATCTGTGGAAAGACACAGATCTATCAGATAGATATTTGAATTGGTTTTTAAGGGCAAAAGAGGTAAAGTTTAAAGTTGTTTGATAGCAAAAAAAGGAAAGATGTAATGAAGAATTCATGGTGACTCACCAGTTTTTCCAAAAAACACTTTCGTAGTCTCTAAAGAGCGTGTAATTATTCCACGAAAAAACGGCGGACATTTTAACTTCCATGATGGTAGAAACTAAATATTGACAGCTGCGAGGCGACTGATAGTCACTGAGCGGCAAGAAGGTTCAAGCCGTTGTCGTCATTTCTATGAAGTCTCTACATTTGAAAAGGATGATCGTAGTAATCTTTTATCATTTCATTTTCATCATGTTTATTATACGAAAAAATGAATCACTACTTTTAGTGACAATTATACAATATGTTTATATTACTAAAATCATCGAATAAATTTTTAAAATCGCAGATTATCTTTTCTATTGCAATTGAAATCATTCCCGCCAAACTATGTATCGCCGAGCGAGGTCAGCACAGTACAGCCTTAGAAATGACGACAATGGCTTAACCTTCTTGCCGCTCAGTGACTATCAGTCGCCTCGCAGCTGTCAATATTTAGTTTCTTCCATCATGGAAGTTAAAATGTCGGCCGTTTTTTCATGGAATAATTACACGCTCTTTAGAGACTACGAAAGTGTTTTTTGGAAAAACTGGTGAGTCACCATGAATTCTTCATTACATCTTTCCTTTTTTTGCTATCAAAAAACTTTAAATTTTACCTCTTTTGCCCTTAAAAACCAATTCAAATATCTATCTGAAAAGTTGACAGAATTAGACAGGCGCGCAACAAGGGTCTTAAAACAGTGGGTGTCGGGAGCCACCCTACACATTAGAACTAAATAAAAAAAAGAAAAAAAAAGGAATTCAAACCCTCAAAAAGTGCGTTTAGTGTGGAATTTTATTATCCATCTAATAATTTGGATACCCACGCATATTTCAAGTAGGTGTACTCGAATTACTGTCTGGATGTCCTGACACCCAAAACCCCGTGCTTGTTTCGCCCCTGGAATCTAAGTTTTTCTACATGAGTGTTTTTCAAATTCCATCAGCCTTAAATTATATTTATTTATACTAACGCAAGCTTTTTACGATAAGAAAACTCGGAAAGAAATTTTTCAGCGACCGGGATTCGAACTACCTATAAACACTTATTTCTAACCTCTAACGTATCGAATGCAACTTAAACCACACGGCTAACCTAGCACTTATAATATTTTATAAAAATGCCAGCAAAGTATCACATAAGCAAGGGCTGGCAAACACGCATGCGTAGTTGTGCATCTAATTTGTTTGGTTGGGCCAACAAAACATTTTTGTTAGGCCAACTAAAAGACCCAACAAAAGAATTTGGTTGGCTCAACAAAATATTTTGTTGGCCCAACAAAATAATTTTGTGTTGACAACCAAAATTTGATTGAGGCAACAAAAACTGTACAACAAAACGTTTTTGTTGCCATGACTAAATTTTTTTTTTCAGTGTATATATGGAGGGAAAATTATACAAACTGTATCTATAATTCGAACTGTATACAGTTGAACTTCCGACAATCTTGACGCTGCCCTATCCGACTTGACCTTTTATATCGTCCACTGCAACGCATTTAATCGCGTTTGTGGTCTAGGAGGCACGTGTTTAGGGCAGCGTCAAGATTTGTACCTCCCGCGGAGTAACACGCTTGCCACACTGGGATGTCGGCCACCCCAGCCATAAAAACTGTAATAAAAAATTAACTATTGGATATTTTTCTTTAAAAATTGATACGAAACTTCTCAAAAATTTACTTTAAAAGATATATCATATAAGTTATATGTATAGATAAAATTAAATTTAAGTACACTAAAAAATGTGCAGAAGCAAAAAAAAAAAAATGAAAAAATGACAATTTTTACAAAAAAATTCATATTCTTTTTTATTTTTTAATATTAAGGTTTAAAGTTTCAGCTAGTATTCCTACTAAAATTGATAAAAAAAAAACGTTATTCTGAAGAAAAACTAATTAATAATTTGAAGTATCCCAGATAACAAAGTGCACGCACAGTGCGAGCGATATCGCTCGCATGCATGCGGGCGGATATAGTCTCGCATGCGTGACTTCACCTCGCCACGCAGATGCGTCCTCATATGCGACGCATATCGCTCGCACATCATAGGTGGTTATGTGCGAGTTGGTAAAATGCGACAATTCCAATTTATATTTATTAAAATAATACTTCTTCATTGCGTGGGAATAAATTTTAGTATTTTAAACGCATTTGGAATTCTCGCACTTTACTCGCATTTTACCGTCACGCGTGCAACTTTCACGACCTGCGAGCGATATGCGTCGCATATGAGGACGCATCTACGTGGAGAGGTGAAGGCACGCGTGCGACGCACGAATAGGCTCTCTGCCTATTAGCTTCATTGAGAAGAGTCGATAAATTGATCAATGACACTGATAGGCCGATATCAATGACTATTTCCAAATTAACTGTGAATTCGATCTCGGGTATTCCATTTAACTATATATTTATATTTTTTGAGCTCATTTTTTGAGCACTTTGCTTCCTTATTATGATGAATTTGCAAATGAATTTTCTTCCTGATAGAGGAAGCATTATATAACGATTTTCCTAAATATTTACAAATATATAAGTGAAATTTACAACCAAATTTTTGATTGCGCTGAAACTTTTTTCTCGTTCTATAAATGAAAACAACGTCATGTATTTTTTTTTTCAATATGATATCGATATTTTTCGAGATTATCGATTTTTCAATTTTTCGGTCTCAATAAAACAGTTTTTCTTCAAATGCTTCGCAAATCAACAATTTTTCGAATAAAAGTTTTAAATTTTAGGGCGAAATGTGCAATAAGGTCCACTTCAAAGTGCACGTTTGAATCATTAAAAATTAATTTGTGGAGTAATTGTTATGAAACAATTTCTTAAACAATTTTAAATATTTTGAAAAAGGCATCTCCGATTTGAATAATATTTTCTGTACTTTGTTATTATAGTATATGAATTATCGTCTCAAAATAAAAAAGTGTACAGTAGAATACTTTATTAAATATGATTTATTATATTCTATCTCGCGCGCGACTTGCACGCGGGCGAGCTGGATGGCACGCGACCCAAGCACAAGTCCGAGCGTATTTTGATTATAACAAGTCTGAGGATCTGTGTTGTATTATTCTGCAATCCAATGTTCACATTGTAAAATTTTGGGAAATAAGTTTCGTACTTACTGTTCGAATCCGTTTCGTGAAAATTCACACTACAAAAAAGTCAACAGAACAAATCTTCGTCCTATATCTAAAAATCTTGTCAAAAGTTTCGATTTTCTCGAGCCGAAAGATCTTGTGTGTTGCATGTAGAAAAAAATTAAGTGAAGTAAATGCCAGTGAGTTACGTGAGTAACTTTAAATACTTAGCTTTTTTCTTTAATTATTGCCCCAACTTAATTTTTTTAATAATCAAAAATCTGTATTTTTGTAAAAAGAACCTGAATTATATTCTGGACTTTTGCGATGCCCACTCATTAATTCATACGAATGTAATTTTTTTATCCAATTTTAATTGAAATTTTCTCGTAAATTCTATAGAATCAGTCACGGAAAATAAATGAAAATTTGATGAAGATAATCCACAAAATAGCAACGAAGAAATTGTAGATCATTTCAATAGTAATGATGATGATTACTCGCTATCAAGCTCTGATTTAGAAGTGAGTTTATTTAAAAAAAGCATTTTTTTAGTTTAATATCCTGTTAATTACTTTGACAGTTAAATGATCATGCCATTATCTACATTCATATAGAATGAGCTTAATCGATTAGTCTCGACGAAAGGAATCTTTCTTTCCTGTATACATAAGCTTTGAATTTTGATTATTTGAGAAGTTATAGTCGAAAAATCAATTATGCAAAAATTCTAAATGTACATAAAAATTTTTAAATTCAATATTTTGAAAAATTCTTTGGCACGTTTTGAGATATTGGTGGTGCCAATATGTCCTACAAATTTCATCAATTTATCTACAACTGTTTTGAATTTAAGAGAGTGACAAAAAACGGCGTAACAAATACAAAGCTTCCTCTATGAGGAAGAAAAATTAAACATTTTTTTTCAAAATAGCTATTTACTTTACAAGTCGCCCTATCTAAAATAGAAGGATGAATTCTTTGTATGGTCGTTCGTTTCCAACTCCATTCCACTACCTAGAAGGAAGCATTGGGATCATCATTATTTAAATCTTGGTGCGGTATTCACCTGCCTTGTAGTCAGCCAGCGGAGCAGTGTGTGAATTAAGTGTTGGACATTGCTACGGACGATAGCCAATCGGCGTAGTGCAGTTCATTCGCCGAGCGACAGACTTTGATTAGCCAATAGGCTTTAGCGCCGCTCATACGTCATTTCCATCCGCTTGCTGACAAGACGGAAGACGAGACTTCTCTCGCCATTCCGTTCTCGACTTTGCTTGTGGCACAAGTTGCTTTTATATTTCCGTTCTCGACTGTCGTTTTAATCATTTGTCTCTTGATGGCCAATATATTAATTTTTGAAATTGTTCAACTATTGATTGGGATCTGATTGACAGGATTAAGAGCCTTTGGGGCGTATTGAGACTAAGCATTTAAGGGCGTTGGATCCAAGTGCTAAACTCAACATTCCATTCTCCATTTTACTCAACGAAAATTATAGATAAATATTTTTTCGCTCTGCAGCACTAGTATTTTTTCAAATATAAGACTGCGTACAAAGCGAAAAAATATTTAATCTCGATACTTTTTGCATAAAATGAAGAATGCTAAATCTAATTTCAAAATTAAATATTTTAATTTTATTTGAAAAATATTTGAATTAGATATTTTCTCGCTCTTTGCGCATAATTCTAGTTACAAATTGATTAATTCTACAGAGGGAAAAAATTTCAAATTTAATATTTGTTGAGTAAAATGAAGAAATCGAATTTTTATATTAGAACTTGGCTCCAACACCCTTAAATAATAATAATTAAGGCGTGTGCCTTTCATCGTAATTGTCTCCGATATTAATTGTGAATATTTGTCTCAAAGAATTAGTTGTCTCAGGTATGTCAATCACTTATCCTTCTTTGATCTCATTTGATACTCTTCCGAATTCTAAGATGTTCTGTTCTCAAGTTATGATTATTTAATTTCCTGGTGAAAACTAATGTGAATTTTATGAAATAATTTGAAGTGTTCGAAATGGCATGTCATGTTACATAATATCTTTCATTACTCTACAACCGTCATTTCGATTACTAATTATGACATTTGAAGGTTAGGCTATTCAGTTTGATAACTTCTAAAATTTAATTATGAATTTAAAATCAATTATTGATTCCCCATAATTATTAAATAACTACTAAGTAACAAAATGAGATATATTTTTCTGTTCGTATTTAAAGTTTGATGCTCTGAATTAGGAGTCATTGTTGTGAATGACATAAATAATTGTAAGGAGTGTAACCCCATAATCATTCACGATCTGAATAATAAATTGAATTGTTTCTTTTGCTAATTTCAATTTGACTAGTTCCAGTGCTCTCAGATCGAGCCAGAAATTTACCCCCTCCACATCCACTATTTTAGCGAAAAAAAACAATTTTTAAAGTATAATTTGACAAAATTTTGAAATTATTACTCTTTTTAAGTGTTTTCTTGAATTATATAAATAAAATTTCTCACATTATATATAATAAATTACTTTTTTTTCGATAAATTGTAAATGTAAAGGGGGTAAATTTCTGGCTCGATCTGAGAGCACTGACTAGTTCTCATTGACAGCACGTGACCCCCTTACCTCGACCCCTCCCTGTGTTGAGTTAGCCAGGGATGGAAAACAATAAATACTCTAATTTGTTATCAGGGTTTTCAATCTATTGGATCTAATTTCTTTTGGATATTTTAAGATATCCAATGTGAATTAAAATAACCTGGCGTCCATAAAATTAAATTAAATATTTAATTAAATTATTAATTCCAAAATATTGAAAGTCGCTTATTATTTAAAATTATTAATCGACATAGCAAAAGTAAATTGAGGCGCCACGTAACCTTTGGTTATTAAATTATTTATTGAATTCTCACTAATACTAGTTTGAAAAATAATTAAATGTTATAATACATACATACACAGTGTTTGACAGTAACACGTTACTTATAACGCGTTACCAGAAAAGTTACTTTTTTTAATAACGGTAACGGTAACGTGTTATTTTTTTTAAAAAGTAACGGTAACGCGTTACAATTTTTTGGTAACAGTAATGCTAAATAATACACGTTATCAAACGTTACTTTATAAAAATTTGGAATGCTGAGTATTAGATTAAATATTTAAATATCAAGAAAATCAATCAAATGGTGTGCTTTCTTTACAGTAACTCTACTGCTCTACATAATGCAATGTTATTTATGTATATCTATGTATATATCGTTCTGCAATCTCCTACTCAGTACCGGTGTACCAACAAAATATTTTTTCTCCATTACAATGCGTCATGAAAAATTATAGAAAAATTCAAATAAAATTCAAATATAAGAAACAAAAAAATATAAAAAAACTCAAAAAGGGACAAGAAATATAAAATATATAAATATAAATACTCAAAATATTTATTCATTATGAAAATAATCATATTTCTAATTAAAATATTTATTTATAAAATATTTATACGTAATATAAATACTCAAAAAATATTTTAAAAATTCAAATATAAATTCAGAAAAATTATAGAAAAATTCAGTAGTTTTAAAATTATTTTACCTAACTGTAAATATAATTTTCAGTTATGAAACAAATGTATCAAATTCTTAAAATTCTTTTGGGGCATTCAAGTAATGTATTAAAAATTTAATTAAAAAAAGTAACGTAAAGGTAACGCATTACTTTTTTTCAGTAACGGTAACGGTAACGCGTTAATTTTTTAAAAAAGTAACGGTAACGGTAACGCGTTACTTTCAGACAGTAACGTGTCAAACACTGTACATACATACATACGGACAATTTTTCAGGACATCATATTAGATATATTGCCCTTAAAACATGTTTAAAAGAACCCTTTTTTGGAAACTGGATTTTAACACCACTACAAAGCTTCCTCTATGCGGAAGCAAAAATAAAATAAAATTTATTAATTTAATAAATTAATAAAAAAATTATTTTCTCCTTTAAATCATGTTTCAGACAACTGAACAGTAATTTTTCAATAACAAATAATGACAATATGTTAATAATTACTCTTGTTATAAACATTGTAACGATCTATTTTTGGGCGGTGCTTCGTCTCACCGGACGCTTCAGCCTTCCAGGATCAAAGTATTTTAAAGACGAATTAAATAGGTCAATTTACAAAATTTAACAATATTTTTTTATTCTCCTATAAGGTACAATTCTAACTTTTGTTAGAATATATATTGTATTTGTACATATTGTGTGTGTAACGGGTGACTCTATTGTATTGGGATTCACTGCACTGCGATACACCACCTGGTGGCAGAATTTGAAACGTTCAAAAACAGGTAGATTTTGACATTTCGCATGGGCGATCGCCAAAAAATACAGATTTAAAATAAATGAAAGTATAATCATACTTTACAGTTACAGTTCTTCCAATTCATCCCCAGACATAGAAACAGGTGCGAGAAATGTTAAAAATGAATTGCTGCCCGATAAATCGCGCGATCGCTATAAAACATCATATCTTATTGTAACAATAGTCTGTGAAACTCTCAAAAGGTTAGTTTTGAAACATTCTCCTCGGACCCCCAGTGACAGCATTGCACTAGACCCCGGCTGGACATCCGTCGTGGGTTCTAAGCTCTTGGTTTTTGCTAGGATTGGAAATCCGTCGTTAGCAGGGGCGTAGCTACCGCCGTATCAGCCGTATCAATGATACGGGGCCCCCGAGCTTCAGGGGCCCCCGAGTGTGTTAGCAAAAATTCGTAAAATTTTAAATTTTAAATTAAAAGAGTTATAGAAGGGCCCCCTGACAAATTTTGATATAGGGCCCCTCTAGAGTAAGCTACGCCACTGGTCGTTAGCTCTTGTCGTCATCAATTCTGAGCCCCCCCCCCCCCCCTCTATAGTCTATAACTAGAGTTATCGTCGCCAAGCATACGTCATCGACACTCTGTACTCAGTGCCTGACGCCAACACCACGTCACCTTGTGGTGCACTGATATTTCTGTGAGAGTATTGAATAAAACTTGATCTACTTGAAAATAGTGAGAGTTTAATAAGCGGACCTCCTTTATCTTCTAATTTTCAAATAAGATCTCTCGACATTAAGAAAAACGGAACATTTTCTTTTCCTTCATTGGGTTTCTCAAATCTCTTGCCAGCCCACGATACCAAGAATCACTATTAGTAACCAATTGAAGTGGAAGGCTGGAAGAAGGAAACAAGACAGCAGGAGGACCGCCGCTTTTCTTACCGAGCCAACACTTTCTCTCTCGCACATTTGACGCTACATCCCTCACTTACCCCAACTTACGTAAATAAGGGAACATAGCAATTTATTAGTTTGTTGCTTTCCTATTCAGTTTGATTATTAATTTATCTAGCAATATATAAAACAACTTTACTTATTTGTACAATAATATAATGTGCTTCAAGAAAGATCTATTCATCTACACCATTAATTTTTGCATCACTCTGTGTATTATCGTCATCATTTTCAGAATTTGCATCTTCATCCATTTGCATTGAGTGATTTTTTTCAACTTTTTGATGCTTGCTGCTGTCAGTTGATTTTTTTTGCTTAATTTTCTGTTTTCTTTTCAGTCTTTTAGCCCGTCTTTTCAATGTCGCTTCTTCAGTTTTTCTTTTATTTTCTTCTAATTTTAACTGATACTGTTCATCGAGAAGTTCCTGTGAACAAAAATATTAAATATTTATTGAAAAATACAAATATTACAATATTTATCTTATTGTGTGAACAATTAACAACATTCAAATATAAAACTAGCTGTGAAGTTGTAACAACTTTTGTGCTTATTCAATGAGCAATTTGCTTCCTCATAAAAGAAGCATTCATTAATTAATTAAATGTATTAATATTAGGTTATCTGACTCGTGTTAACATAAGAAATTTTTATTTTCTTTACATCAGCTTTAAAATGTGATAATTTAGAAAGTAACAGTTAAAAAATCAATTTTTCAAAATTATAAATAAATATAGCTTTTAACATTCTCATCAGAGAATGTATTAGGTTTATGTAAAATTTAACCCCCCCCCCCATTTTTAGACAAATGTCCACGTTTTATGACCTCCTGAACCAGAAAAACATGTTTTTACCAATGTGTCTCTGTCTGTTATTCTGTAGATTTTTTTTCACGATTAAAACGAAAACTCTTCATCCTATCAAAAAATAGTAAAGGGAGAATTTGTAGATCTTTTTAAGACAAATAATTATGTTCTTATAATTTTCTCTGTATCTCGCGTTATTTGGCTCAAAATTTGAATTTTAAAATTTTCAAGAAGGTTTAAATGAGGTTTTAATAAAATATCGAGCGCGAAGCGTAAGTGCACTGATGAGAATGTGTTCCTTAAGGTCGATAGAACCTTAAGTAAATTAGTTTTCTTTTTCATTTGAAACTAAAGTAATTTAAATAAAAGTATATAGCAGTGATGAAGGTTGGTAAGCGAATGCAAGCGCGCGACGTGTGATGAGAATGTGCTTACAATAGCACCCCTAGTTTAATTTATAATGAAATGCATTAATCATAAACACCAATCAATTCGTCTCGACACAAGGAATCTTTCCTCTTTTTACGTCACCTTTGCATATTGATTATTTGGGAACTTACAGTCGAAGTCAATTTTATTAAAAATATTAAAGTACATAAAACTTGTAAAATTAAATATTTTGTTACACTTTTTTTTAAGAAATTCAACTTGGTATATATACAATGGAATAAACACACACACACACACACACACCGTAGAGGGCGCATTTAGCAATACTCGTATAGAATATATTTATGTTGCTGCAAGCAAATATGGAACAAATAATACCATAAAAAGATGGATGAGATCCATGATGAGAAACAGGATAATATATACTTCACTTTATGGTAAGAAAGTGAAGGCAAGTGTTAAAAGAGGATGCTCGCAAGGGGCATCCTCTTGTAACCCGGAGAAAACAGAACTAGTGGTATTCACGATGAAGAGGAAACTCCCAAACCTCGCAGAGCATGGCTTAATTGGTTTTTCGGCCGACAGAAAAGACAACTAAGATTAACACCGTTGACCTGATTGGCCTCTTTGTTCTCGCGAAACTGACCAATGAAGACGCGACATTTTCTGTGGCAAATACCTGTCGAAATTTTCCAGCTTTACATATTGCGCTTTAAAAACAAAATACATATATCGTGAATTTTGTAATTTAGATTTTAACTGTTCTGTGATCGAGTTTGCTCTTATCATTTCTTGTGTTAAGGAGTGCAAGTGCAACTTGTTTTGGTTACAAATGAGTTCAAATAAAAAAGGTAAGTTGCATTAGATAATTAAATTAATCGAGTTGCAACTGTTTCGGCAGAATAGTGGTGTCATTATTTTAACCCATTTTCGCCGTTTTTGCGAAAAAAATTTTTATTTGAGTAAAATCAATATAGAGACTTTAAGTTGGTCTTGAAA
>CAJFCP010024680.1:26137-38092 GCA_904066005.1 Synergus itoensis | reverse complement strand
GGGGATCGAGACTCTCTAGAAAAAAAATGTCTTTTTGAACCACCCTAATGCACATGTTACTACTGCAACATCGCCGCAAATATCACAAGAAGGTTCCATATCTGTGTTGAAACAAAAGTCTACAGGGTTGTCGAAACGTGGAGGTCTATTTTCTATATATCCGCTTTTATACCAAGGATATTTGAATACGTCAATAAATCTAAATTAATATCAGATCTCAAAAGAATAGAAGTATCAAAGATTTTTCGTACGAAATTCTTCCAGATCCTAAAGCCAAACACATCCAAGGGCTGAATTCTCCCAGTTGTGCCTTTTGAAATGGTTTTTAGTGAAATAATTTTACCTTCTGGTAAAGCAGTTTGCACGGTTCGTTCACAGTGGCCACTCCATCTAACAATAATACAGAATTTTCTCCTACGTTAGGGAAAAACACGTCTTGAGGCCACATTTGCAGGAATTCTGAAGAAAGTTTAACAGATTTAGAGGCTTGCAAATAAATATTGTTTGCTTTAAAAAGTCCTTCTTTTACTCTAGGTCCAAATTTTCCAGATGGTTCTTTTAAAACTACAAAAAGGGGTGAAAATAATCTTCCATCGGCAGATATGGTTGGCTGAATTGTATAGCTATGCGTGGTGGAGGAAACCGATTGAACAACTCTTTCCACAGTTTTTGTTCCTTGAAAGCTCAAAGTTCTTCCACTTTGTAATTCCAAATTGAAGCCACTTTGATTGGAATTGAAAATGTTGCTTTTCCCATACCTTACAATTTCTGATTTTACATTGTGTTTAAAAACATCGCATTCTTGTTCTATATCTCTAGTTTCATGTAAAGACGACATAGATATAAATTTTGTGATTTTTCACGAAACAACGTTATGCACTTTCTTGAATTTTCATACCCACCAACGTGATGCTTTAAACCATGGCATGTCCAATTTACGCTTCTTTTGTAAAGCCCATCTTCGAAGATCTATATCTTGAACTGTCATCTTCGAATCAATAGCCTCCTTAAAATTGTCGAAAGTGTAGTCTCTTTCATTTAATCGATTTTTTTGCCGATTTGACCTTCAAATGCCCTTAAACTTGACGTGCTGGAGCCAATCGGACCCCGGATTCGGAATCAGCGCGTCAAAATATATAAGAATAAATAGGTCTCGTTCTTGGTACAGACCACTGTTTTTTTCTTTGTGTACCTCACTTGACCTTGAAATGTCCTTGAGGATCATCTTCAGAAAAATAGCGGATATCATCTTTGAACGTAAAATTTTCCGTTCTTTCAGAATCTGCAGTCAAAAATTCATTTTTTTCACATTATGTAAATTTGACCTTGAATTGACCTTGATCCAGACATGATGTAATTAAACGGATTCCAGATTCGGATTCGGATTCAGCGGCCCTCAAGACCATAGAAATTCTAGTCACCTTCTTTCAATCGATTTTTTTGCCGATTTGACCTTCAAATGCCCTTAAACTTGACATGCTGGAGCCAATCGGAGACCGGATTCGAAATCAATGCGTAAAAATACATAAAAATACATAGGTCTCGTTCTTGATACAGACAACTTTTTTTTGTGTGCCTGTGTTATCATTTTATGTAGTAAAACTTTATACAATAGAAGCACAAGCAAATTTGTAACTGAACAAATGTTCTTTTGTTACGCTTTATATACATGCCTGATAATTTTATATGTGCGCACTTATTATTACAAATGCCAAAATGATAATGCATTTATCATATCACACACTCAACTTGTAAACAGGCAATATTTAGTTTGTTTTTTTTTATTTATTTTTGGTACATTTATTTTTTATTTCGTAGAAGATATATTGTGTAACGGTATGGCGTACCGTTATATTATAATTCCTATATATAGGCAACCATATTTACAATTACCGGCACAGTACAGTGCGGTTGAAAACGCCTGAGCGCAGGCAACTTAACATACGCCTTTACCATCACACTGCAGAGCGACCAAGGAAAGGAAATATTGATCGGTGAGCAGTCCCGCCTGTTGAACGATAGGCGCGTAGCCCCCACTCTCTCTCATCAACGACCCGATCTCCAGCCGAGTTAAAAGACGGGCGATCGGCCACAGTCGGCGTCCTGCAACGGATCGCAACTGGGCTTCTAGCAATATATGGTACTGCGCCTTCAGCGTTCCGGTTTTGTCTCCTGGCCGTGACGTCACACCGAGTCTCATCGCATCCAGCTACTACCACTGATCTTCGAGCGTCTTCAGTAGCAGCAGTCCGGAAGCAGTCAGCCGCCCTCAGGTAGTATAGTATAGGAAACTCTGCACGCTGTTCCAGGTTGGGGTTTTCCTCTTTTATTAACCTATCCTTATAAAAGGATAGTTTTTCTTAAAGGGTTAGTGCACGCTGCTCCAGGCTGCTGACTCTATTTTTCTTTCGTTTTTTGTATTTTTTGAAATGACTGAGTACCTATGTACGCTGTACCAGGCTGTGGGACTCAGTGAATTTCTATCGCATTTTTACGCCGTCTTAAACTTTGTCTAAATTTCGCTTATTATAAAATTTACTATTTTTGAACTGAGTCGCTATGTACGCTGTACTAGGCTGTGGAGGCTCAGTGGGTCATAATAATTTTAAAAAATTGCTTGGTAAGTCTTAAAAAATGCACGGCGAATCCGTGGTTTAAATTAGCGTAGTCAGTATTGCGAAACGAATTGCGAAGTCTCTTATGTCACGCGAATGATGGGCGTATTTATTTATTTGCGATTTTTTGAACTTAACCGAATCTCTCACGTAAAGGGGTTGAGAATTGTACAAGTCCGTATGATGGAATTTTGTCAGAATAATAAAGATTTTATATTGATGTAAACTCGGACTTAGGGCCGTGAGAGAGCGATAGGAGTTTTATAAGTTGTATACTATCCGACATTTTTGTAGTTTGCTAACTTTTTGATATTTTTGATCTTTCTGATTTCTGATCAACACAATTGTTGATAAATAAATTTCACAGAGTAATAAACTAGCCGTTTGAAATGGCATGTAATTAACGTCAAGAAGTAGTAATTATTCTTTGGTTTGTTCTTAGAGGGTTATCGTTAATTCGTCATGCGATGAACAAAATTAGTTTATATCGAGTCTTTTCATGAAGGAGTAAATTTTTGAATTATATCGAGACTTTCCGCGTGCGGATGACGATAAATGCCTTAAACTATTTTTATTTTTCTATTTGAATAAACACTTGTTTTGTTTTAGTTGAATTGATTGCGTACTTATTTGCTTCCCTCGAAACGTCCCACGATCCACGACAACAGGTTCTTAGCCTATGTGAGGGCATAAGTCTTTTATTTTCAGGACTATTAAATATAAGAACATCTTTCAAATAAACATTTAAATAAAACCTGTTCTCGTAACAATACTTCTCGCTAAACGACTGTCTATCAATTCAAGTTTTAGACAATCTTTGAAAAACATGAGTAATTTTTCCTTCATATTGTTCTGAATAAAGTCACAATCTCTGCGTATTAAAATTATCCTATGATCCTCCTTAGCCCAGACCATTAAGTAGCATTCTTCCTTATCTACTACTTCAAGTTGACCTTGAATCTGATAATAATACGCATGCCTTTCGTTAATGTGATTACAACTTCTATTAGTGAATAGTTTGGTGATCACTTTTATCCCTTTGTCGTAAGCTGTTGAAAGATGATGATCTCTCGCATTAAACGGGCATTTTATTTCAACGAGTTGATCTCGTTCTGCAAGTCCATCAGGAGAAGCTGCTAAGCCGAGATTATTTGCATTAATGCACAAGCCGCAAGGGCTAATATTTTGTTCTATTTCGTGTGCCAGTAAATTTCTCGCTCTTTCTTCATTCCGAAGACCCCAATCCACAGCAGGTTGATTGCTAATATTGGTCGGTTTTCGTATACTTTTCACAATACTATGACAGGACGTATGCGGCTTCATTTGATATACTCTGTGGAAGTTAGATGCAGTCAGAAATCTTTTCTTATAGTAGCCCCACTCGCCTTGAATATTTTGCTCCCGTGTAGCTTTTTCGATTATCTCACGAGTATCTACCATTTTCTGCCACAATTTTCTATGGTCTATTAATTTTTCTGCAAACATATCTTCATCGATGTCGGGCTTGTTGCATTTAATATCGTAATCTTTATCCGGTTTACCTTTTTTGTTTTTTTTTTTTTTTTGAATTTCGTCCAATTCGAAGATTTCTTTATTGGTGATAACGCTTGCTTCGTTCTTCTACATTTTCGGCTACTGCTGGAAGTTCCTTTTCATCAGTTGAAAAGTAAGTCGTCAATAATGCGTTGTTTGTAAATTTCAAGCATGCTGCATATACACGAGCATGATAAGAATTTCTATACGCGAAGTTGATGCGTTTTCCTCCAATTTTTTTGGTTATTATTGAATTGAAAGATTCAACAATATTTATATTAACGTTTATGATTCAACTTTCTGCATTGGTTACTAAGCGTTCACATTCTTCTTGAACCTCGTCAACGAATTGCCATTGTTGCAATCTTTCATTTAAAATCTCTTCATCTGGCCCGCCACCGTTACACAGAGGATGCACATCTAGGCATTGAATATGTTCTCCAAACACATGTCTTGGTAGATTTTTTATTGCTAATCTTAGTTCGTGCACTCTATTCAGTGCTCTCAGATCGAGCCAGAAATGTACCCCCTCCACATCCACTATTTTAGCGAAAAACAAACAATTTTTCAAGTATAATTTGGCAAAATTTTAAAATCATTACTCTTTTTAAGTGTTTTGGGGCCATCCATAAACCACGTGGACAGTTTTTCACCACTTTTTGACCCCCCCTCCCCCCATCGTGGACAGAATCCCATGTATAATTTTTTGAATATACATGGATCGTGGAATTTTGTCATACCCCCCCTCCCCCATAACCTGTCCACGTGGTTTATGGATGGCCCCTTTCTTGAATTATATAAATAAAATTTCCCACATTATATATAATAAATTACTTTTTTTTCGGTAAATTGTAAATGTAGAGGGGGTAAATTTCTGGCTCGATCTGAGAGCACTGACTCTATTTGTCATACTCTTACCTTGACTGATATTGTCACAGTATGCTAACAAGTTGTCTATTTCACGTACTATTCTTCGACCACTGCTTTCAACAATTGCTCTGAGGGGTCCGACTCGTCCCTTCTTATTCTTGGCAATGTTAGTGACTGTATTACGGAAGCTTCTACGCATATGCTGCGAACATTCCACTTTGTTTACAGAAATTCCATATCGGGAGTATGGGTCTAATAATTGCAGTTTGCTATATACACTGCTGTCGCCGTCTCCAATCAGTGTTCCATAAATTAAATTATGTTGCTCAACACTTTTTGCAAAACCTTCTGTTATAGCTGCCGCTTCCATGACAGTAGAACTTTGTTGACGACTCCAGTTTTTATAACATTTGTGTTCTCGCGGCACGCAACCCCTTTTTTCTGCTCTATCACAAACAGAACAATAGGAATTTTTTTATTTCCACCCATAGGATTCTTCCCGTATTCTTTCCTATGATAACACCTACTCCTGCTGGTGAATTGTAACCTGAATTTTTATAGGATCTTTTCATCCAACTACCATCGGTAATTATTTCAATAACACCGTAGCCTTCATCGGTTACATAATTTTATTCTCTCGCAATACTGAGTTCTGTTTCTCCACTAGCTGTTAATTCAATTTCTAGTGCTTTCTTCAAATTTTCACATATTTCCTCTCGAGTTGCAATATGCTTCCTATTGCTGATGGATTTTATACTAACAGCAGCTTGCAACTTAACCAGTTGTGTGTAGCCGATACCAATGTGTAAAGTTCCCAAAGTAAAACATTCATTTAGGCACATACTTTTATCATCAACAGGTGTTGTGTTGATGTTTGTCTTCCATGGATACTTTTTACAACTGAAATAAAAAATAACTTCTTGCTCTTTTCCCTCTTTCTTTTTCAGCTCGATATCAGTAGCACTACACCCAGGTGTAGTGTGCGTTGTCAGGGATAATCGGAACTGTTGCACCGATCTTTCTCATCATCTATGCTTTCATTTATCCTTACATCTGTCGAATGGACTTCACTTATCCTCTCTGACATTTGTAGTAAGGTACTTGTACTTGAATTGGATACAGCTCGTATTGATTGTTCTTATCAGCTATATTGCCAATCAGCACCTTAAACAGGGAATCTGTGTTTACAAATGCTGTTAAACATGCGGTAGGATTCTTACAATAATTTCGTCTTTCCTTTGAATCTCTTGCCTGGGAGTCAAACATATAAAAGTCCGTTCTGTTTCCAGACAGCGATCGTCTTTCCTTCTGCAGTTATAACTGCGAATCCATCCTTTTCAAAAAAGGTACATAATCGCGTTTGAATAAATCATCACCCTGCTGAACACTTCCCACTATTCCCCATAGTGGTTGTCTAACTTTTATTCGACGTTTCGATGATCCAATGCTTATTTCTGTATTCACTTCATTGGTATGTAGATAGTAAGGATCTCTTTCATTGCTGTGGACTGGGGCTCGTGTTTCAATACTTTTATTGTACACTTCATGTCCAACTGTTAACATTGTATCCACAACTTCTTTCGTCCACTCCGTAGGCTCCTTCTTTCCGCACATTACTATAGCAACTATAGCGTTTGCAGTGCATTGCCTTCCTCGTCCTTCACCTGTGAAACGTTTGTCATCTTGACTGAAAGAACCTCTTAAAATTTTATATGAAGTTTCTACATCTTCAAAACCATGATGCTCGCTGAACGGATTTACAGACTTTTGTACAGTAACTTCGGCGATTTCCCTTTTTTCTTCTACATTATGTGCATCTCTTCTTTCTTGTTCGAAAATAGGGTAACTGTTAGTACTATTAACTGCAGTGTGGTCGTCTGTGTATTCATTGGGAATATCACAAACAATTATTGCGTTATCTGAATAACCTTCAACGGGAACATCGGCACTGTTAAGGACACTGTTATCGTTTGCGTATTTACTAAAAATATCACAAACAATAGACGCATTTTTAGCGTAAACGTTAGGAGGATTACTTAGAAGGCCAAGTATCACCTCATTCTCCTCATTTTCACACCCATGTAATACATGATCCGTATAATACATGATCGCCCTCATCCCTATTTCTCAGAATCAAGAAATCATCTTCCAAAAGTTTTTGACGCTTCCTACGAATCCTATTGTAAAATAGAAAAAAAATATGGTCTTATTATGTCGTAAAATAACGGCACATATTTTATGCACAGGGAATATTCCACATCTGTGGTTGGGAAAATGATTTTCCCGAACATTTTAGGGAAAATTCCCAAAAATTTAGATAATTGAACAATACCTATACAATTATATAAGGAATTTTCCTAAATCCTTTGACGGAAAGAAATTAACCGGGTTGATTGGTTTTAACTCGACATTTTAAGCAGGGTAGAACCTCGATTATTCGAGCCAGCTTCATTTGACTTCGCGATTACACGAGAGAAGAAAATAGTTAACTTGTCTTATCAAAAAGCTATAGCGCAAGAGTAGTCAGTACTACCCGAGTAATGTACATTAAACATTAATTCTTTGGCAACAAATGGCATACCCTCAAGGGCTAGGAAAAAGGTGCTTTTTGAGAATTTTTTTTTTTTAATAAAAAAACAACACAGACAATCAATCTTGCATGATTATTTTCATCAACTTTCGAACAATGGCAGAATATTGCCCTACTTAGGGAAAAGTAGCCAGGGCCTTGTCAGTTTACCAAAAAAATGCCCTAGCAAATACTCCACCTACGAAAAAGTGGTCAATACCCCAAGATGATTAAAAAACTAATATATCGCTCTCAAACTTTGGAATGTAGGAAATGAGAAACAAAATTGCGTTTGTATATTTAGTTGGCCTCATAATTTTGAAAAAAAAAATCAAGTCGGTAAAGTAGGTACTTGATTTTTTTCAAAATTATAACTACAAGTAAATATACAAACGTAATATAATATCTCATTTTCTATATTCCAAAGTTTGAGAGCGATATATCATTCCGTTTGGACATGGTGAACACCAAGCGCAGAGCATGCCCTTAAAGGAATTTTTAAAGTAAAAATTTTTAAAGTAAAAATTGTAGAAAAATGTTGGAGTGTATGAACAAAAAGTCATTTCGTAGATTAGATCCAGAGGCAAGGGTTGTTTGTCAGGAAAGTGTTTTCCGATGTGAGGAAGGGGGCTTAGGTTTGTTTTTCGAAAAAACTAATTTATTTGGTTAATGGAAAAGTTTAGCATAAAATAAACTAGAGCTTAACCCTAGCCGAAACTTTTTAATTTTAGCCAAACAAATTAGTTTTTTCGAAAAACAGACACTAAGCCCACTCCCTCACATTGGAAAACACTTCCCTGTCAAACGGCATTTAAAACAGAGTATTTTTGCGGCCTCAGAATCTAATCAGGCGCTCCAACACCCTTAAGAAATTTGCTTGAAAATTTGTGACTCGCTGGAGGAAAGTAACCGCTGTAGCACACGTCATTTCACCTTCTCCTTGTTCTCCTCGATCTTCTCCGCATTTATCAATTCCATGAGCGCAAAGTTTTAATTAATAAAATGCTCGATTTCCGAATCTAAATTTAACAACAAATGCTTGCTGCTAAACTAGAGTTGCAAAGGGGAAATATTACCTCGAAAACAGTAACGAGAACGAGAATATAATCGAGAATATTACCGAGCATTCAGGCCCAACGTTGCCATTTTTACTTGAATCGTAAATTCTAAGAAAAACATACAGATGATATTTTATCTAAGAAATATTTTATAATAAAATTCATGTAACTATTTTATAATTATTTATGAATAATTATTATTTATAACTATTTTTCAATTATTCCGAAACTTTAATCCGACTGAATCAGAATAAATCCGCCAATCCGAATAAATCCGGTCAATCCGAACTTTCAATCCGAATGAATTCGAAAGATTCCGAAAAAAGTTCTTAAAAAATTTGGATGGAAAACTTCCTTCGGATTAGATCGGAATGAAACTTTCTGGTTCAGATACAAATTCCGACATGAATCGGATTGATTCGGAATGAATTTCAATCCGAAGCATTCGCTAGGGTATGTAAATATTGAAATATGTAATTTTATAAAATTGCGGAAAAATTAAATAAAATGAAATAAAAAATTAAATAAAAGTAAATAAATAAAAAATAAATAGAAATAAAAAAAATTGCGAAATAATATAAGGATGTTGTGAATTACACGTACTTCATAGCAAAAATCATTCAACATCTTAAAGAATTCTCTATGAATGGATGAAGTGATTTATGAGTCAGCCTGAAGTCGGATAGGGTTCGGATTATTTCTGAAATGGAACTTTGGCACGTGCCGTTCAGTGCTGTACATGAATAATGTTTTTTCATTCATAATAAACTACAGTTATTTGTGTGTCTCTATACTGGATGAATTTTATGTTACAAATACGGTAGATGATATAAAGAAAATGTGGTTTATTCTTCTACCAATTATATTACATTTAAAATTTTATAATATTTAAATTATTATTGATTTTGGAGGCTTTTGACTTTGACCCAACAAGAGCTCCTCTTCTTACGAATTATTTTCACCTCCTCCTTCGTTTCGTCCAGCTGTTTTTGGAAATAATCCCGGTCTTCCTCGAGCTTCATCAGCTCGTTAGTGAAGCCTCTAATTTCGTGGATTATTTTATATGTTAAAGGGAAGCAATTTTTCAATAACAGGTATATTTACAAAACATAAAACATTTGGACGTCTCAAAAAATTGTGAAAGTATTTTCACAGTAATTTCAAAGAATTTAAAAGGTTTTAGATGCTACTTTAAAGTAAATGATATTTTCAAAGATTATAAAGCATTTTAAAACATTAGAAACAATTCCAAAATATTAGAAATACAGTAAAATAATTAAATTAAAAATTAATAAATTTTGGTATTTAAGGTCTCACCTATTTCCCTTTGCCGATTTACTTTGGAATCACTCGCGTAGTAAGGATTTCTTCGAGGATTTCTTTTATCTGTAATAAAAAACGTTTTTTAATTTTTAAAATTCAAAACTTAAATTTATCATTCAAGGCACTTGATACTTAATCATAAGAGTAATTATTTTTTGCTAAAAACAGGCCATTTACCATTTTCTTCCCCTTTTCCTCTCTTCTTCTGTTCTTTTTTCTCCCCTTCCCACTTCTTCTCTCTTTCCATAAGCTTTTCCTTCGCGGGTTTCTTTCCCTTCGTATCCTCTTGTAGCTTTCGTATACGCTTCATCATTCGTTGACCCTCCTCATTCAAAGCTGAGATCTCGTCATCCGAAACATGAGACAAATCAGACGAAATTGGTGACGTATTATGAGATTTGTGAGCCGAACGAGACATTTGTAATAGGTATTTTCTAATAATACAAGGGGGGCTCCGCCCCCCTGTGCGCTTCGCGCGCCTACCCCCCATCAGAATTTTGATGAATTCTATGATTTCCAATTTTGATATTATTATTTAATTTATTGATATTTTGCCAACTTCATTGAATGTATATTTTATATTTTAATTGTATATATTTTATTGGCAACTATATTTATGAGAAAATATAGTAACCATGGTCACTATATTTTACAATTCATTTGAAATTCAAGGAAATTGTTGTCAATATCAAGGAGGTTACGCGTTATAGAATCTTATAGAAGTTTTATGAAGGTCCTATAAGGGTTTTATAGCGGTCTTATTATGTTCTTATGGGGTCCTATAGGGGTCTTATGGGGTCTTGTGGTAATCTTATTGGTTCTTTAACAGCGGGGGCTGTTACCTCACCTAACCTAATCCTAACCTAACATTAAACCTAACCTAACCTAACCTCACCTAACCTAACGCAACCTAACGTAACCTAACCCTAAACCTTACCTAACCTAACCTTAAACCTTATCTAACCTAACCTAACCCAACCATGGATTCCTGAATGAAGTGATTTGTGACGCTGGTTGAGGTAGGCTCGGGGAGTAGGATTATATTCCTGTAAGGGAACTTTGGCACGCGCCGTGCAGTACCAAAGTGTCTGGATTCATGTTATCATTACACTCATGTTCATATGTTTAAATGATGAGGTCCGCTCTAATAAATTGTAAGATATTATATATAAATACTTACTTTATAAATAAATCTGCCTTGTATAACGTATACATATAATATATTCATTACTTACCTTTCTACATGATTTGTCAACTACCCATGTACAAAAATTAGACATGCTGAAATGATTTATCATACCAAGGAAATTGATTTGAGAGTATATAATTTTAATAGAATCATTTGTAATGGTATGGCATACCGTTATATTATAATGCCTGCAGATAAGCAACCCAACATACGGTTATCGGCACAGTACAGTGCGACCCAAAATGCCTGTACCAGGGTGGCCACAAGATTCAATTTTTCAATTTTCCTGACATTTCCCTGACATTTCCCTGACTTTCAGACAAATTTCCCTGACAAAAGTATATTTAAAATGCGTACGAATTTTCAATAATAATAATATTGAAATTTTTCAAAAATTTCGTATAATATCACTTTAAATCTTCTGAAATGTAAAATCACTTAAAATCACTTCAAATTCGTACAAATCCCTAAAATTTGTAACCTTGAAAATATCTTAAAATTCATTGAAGTTTCTTGAATTTCCTAGAAATGTCTTGGAATTCCACGAAATCCCGTCAAATTTATTAATATTTCATGAAATCCCTTCAATTTTCACTACTCTTTTTAACATTCATCAAAATCATTTGAAATACTTTAAATTCCACCAAAAACTTCAAAATTTTTTCAAATTCCTAAAAATCTCTTAAATCTTAAAATTTCTTGTAATCCTTTAAAATTTCATAAAATACTTTCAGAATTTCTTGAAAAATTTTTTAATTCCACGAGGAACTTTAAAACCCCTTAAAATGCATTAAAATT